>JAYKQN010000006.1:26047500-26237500 GCA_036785175.1 Eupleurogrammus muticus | reverse complement strand
GAATTGATCATTCTGTGTGCTGTATTAGATTATATTAACATTGGAAAAACAGAGGAAAAATCATGAAAAAAATTTCAATAAAAGTGTTAAAATAAGGTAATTGAGTGTAATGGCTGCATTGTTGCTGCACCACATTGTTGTCACATTGCACTACGGGTCCAAAAATGACCCGTTTTTCTGTCCTTGGCCAATCACCTCTCTGGTCTTTCAGGGTGAAGCATGGTGACAGCTCGGTACAAGGTTTACACAGCTCACAATAGCTCAAGTGTTACAAGGAGCAACAATTCGCATGTCCACGTGTCCAGATAAACAGTGGGTGGCAGACTGACTGACGTGTCAGGTGGAGGGGACATGGAGTTTGACTCAGAGTCAGACACCATGTCTGTTGTGATGTTTCTACTGTATTTGGAATACAGATCTCTCCTCTATAGAGGAGATAAAACAGTTTCTTGATGGAACATTCAAGAAGTCTGTTTGAGTCACTGATTACTTCAGTGACGCAGACAAGTTCATCAGATTTGCTGGTGCACGTAACAAACTGGTAGGGTTTGACAGGCTGTCAGGGGGAGATGGACAGCTGTATGTTCTGCTTTGTTAATGTATACGCCCCGAATCAAGAAGCAGAAAGAGTAGGTCCACTCACCATCAGGATCAGCTTACCGTCTGTGGGGATTTCAAGGGCACTTTAGATTTTACTGTAGATAGGATAGATGAGGAACCACACCCACAGCTCTCTTAGAGACTGACAAGTGTCATCACACACCTGGATCTTTTAGACAAGGAGGATCAAACATCTACAATCTAGATAGTACGCGTTGGAGAGGGTCAGTAATAACAGGGTGAGTGCAAAGTTTTAGCTCTACTAACTACTAACAGGCAGCATTGTTCATGTTGGTTTTAGTGATCATCATTTTATCAGCTCAGACTTGATCATCTCACCTGGTGAAAGGGGTAAGTCCTTCTGACATTTTAACAACAAGTGCTTACAAAACAACACCTTCTGTCAGAGCTTATTTGGGATGTTATAGATATCTGTAGAACTGATGACTCATAACATTTTCAAAATATATAAAAAAAAAAAATGGAATGCAAAGCAAATAGAAGTAAAATACAGTTGATAAGAGCAAACTGACCAGGTGGATCACTCATACTTGTTTTCTGCTTTTAAGGTCTTTGGTTTCTGTGATGGTTTGCTTTGTGTCAACGAGGCCGAAGCATTTGTGTAGCTTGACAAAACACAAATGTTACTGAAGAGGGCTGGGAGATGGGGCTTTGACAAGCAGCTGTCCCTCCTACATTCTGAGCATGCCGACCTCTCTGGATTGTCACCCCTTATGGCTCCATGCTGCAGGCATGGCGGGTTTTTAAGACTACACGTGCCATAAATGACATCTAATTGAGAAACCTCTGTTTTTAATGAATTTATACACTCAGATGCTGCAGTCTGCCAGACTGCAGACCAGTGACAACATCTTTTGCAGAATAATCAGGGAGTACAGCTTCCCCTCGCTGTTCATTAGTATAGCTGTTGGAGAGTGTCAGGACAAAGCAACGCCTCAATTCAATTTAAGGGGCTGGACTTGCTTTAAGATGCTAAACCTGTTTTCTTCGGCAGTTTTTTGGCCCAAAACATTTCCTCGAGAGGCAACTGGCATTGCCTGTACAAGCTGTCCATTTAGAAACAGACAATGGACCTCCAGTGGAGGGTTGTTCCTGTAGCAATAGCCAGACATAACAGATACAGGTGGTTGGGGGAGAGGTGTCTCCTCTGTCCAAGGTGGAGACTCTGTCATATTTATTTGTTCACTGTCCCGGGTTGACACTGTCCAATTAATTAGAGGGCTGGTTGCATGGTCTCATGGAGTTTTTTTTCTTTTCTTTTCCTTTGCTTAATTTAGCCCAAAATATAACACAGGCAATGTTT
This sequence comes from Eupleurogrammus muticus, assembly GCA_036785175.1. Taxonomy (NCBI): domain Eukaryota; kingdom Metazoa; phylum Chordata; class Actinopteri; order Scombriformes; family Trichiuridae; genus Eupleurogrammus; species Eupleurogrammus muticus. Next base: position 26,235,576 of record JAYKQN010000006.1, on the reverse strand, counting down.
GCACACACATACTGATGAACTTTCTGTCTGGCTCTTTCAAAGTGGCCATTTGGTTAACAAGACAGAACCAAACTCAATGAGGCAGCAGTGTGGAGCCGGTGTTTGTTCTGAGAGGGCTGGTGACAACTTAGCTGAGGGTGGGATACACCTACCACAGGATGACCAACTATATGCTGACTTTCTGTTATATTATGGGCTGTTGGGGAGGTGTTGTATGTGTGGGGGGAGGATGGGGCCTTGAATATGACTGGAGGAATGTCTGCTGTGTTTGGTTGACAGATTTGTCTTATTTTGTTTTGTCTTATGGTTGCTTGCTCTGGAGTTTTGATATTGGAAATGAGTTAACGTGTCCTTATAGTGGGCAACAAATAGACTTTTAAAACCAAAACCTTTCTTCTCCTCCCTCATCCCTCTTGTCTCTCCCTACAGGCATGCCCAGCTTCATAAAGTCCCCCGATGATCAGACGGGGATTTCTGGTGGCGTTGCATCATTCGTTTGTCAAGCAGTGAGCGAACCCAAACCTCGTATCACCTGGATGAAGAAAGGGAAAAAAGTCAGCTCCCAGCGCTTTGAGGTACAAGATTCACACCATTACTACTCATTAACTCACTGCATTTGTGTCTCAGACAGACAGAGAAAAAGAGGTTATCTGCTTCCATTTTATATTCAATTATAATGTGTGAACAGAAAACATCACCTGTTCAGGTGAATGTGTGAGCCTGAGCTAGAGGCTCCAGGTTCTTATTAAAACTATAAAATGCAGCTCTAAAGAGGCTCTGTTGTAAAAAAAAAAAAAAAAAAAAAAAACTCTACTTTGTTGCTCTGGGTTTTTTAGACTGACTATGTCCTGCAACAGGTCTAATTAATTAGCTGCTTTTAGACAATATTAGCAGCTAGCTTGTTGCAGTATTTTAATGAGGATCAGAGTCAGTGTTTGCAGCCGAAAAAAATGTCATTTAGAGGTTAGAGAGCAAACTGTGATAAGCTGGTGCAGCTGAGCCAATATTTCTGACAGCAGGACAGTAAACAACAACATAATAAACTAGTTTGTGTGTGTGTTTGTGTGTGTGTGCATGTGTGTATGTGTGTGCATGTGTGTGTGTGTGTGTGTGTGTGTGTGTGTGTGTGTGTGTGTGTGTGTGTGTGTGTGTGTGTGTGTGCATGTGTGTGTGTGTGTGTGTGTCTTAACAGTGTATATAGTAGAAGTGAAATTGTGTATGTACTACACAGAGCCACATGAAATATTTTCTCTCTATGTCACGATACTCTTGAGTTTAATTTTGCAAAGATTAAAATCGAAAAAGTTCACACAGACTAACTTAAGTATGTTTCTCATCTCAAATAATTTCTCTGTTTCATTGATGAGAGACAACAGAACAGTAGTGTCTATTTAGTGATTTAGACTCAGAGCCACAGAGAAACAAGTTAAGTGTCAGTGCCCTGTGTCATTATTATTTAGTATTTTCTCAACAGAAAAAAAACGTAGCTTATTGAAGCTTTTGTTTGACAACATGAAAATACATTCTTATTTTTGCAGTTTATACGAGTGCACAAAACAGCAAAATATGAATGTTCTTTGTAATTTGGGCTTGTTACTAGGATAAATTGTTAATTCATATTAGATTCGTGCAACAAATCAAAACGTCACTAGACTGATCTATTAAAATCCAGCATTAAGCAAACGTGGATTTTGCAGAATGTGAAGTGTTCTACAATCTTCATTCAAATAAAGTGCAGAATCTTGGTGGTATAACTTTTTAATCTTGCAGCTGCTTTAATGCTTAATGAACAGAGTACATGCAGCTTCCTGCAGGACTCAGTAGCAGCAGGAAGGCTCATTAGCTGCCAGAAAAACCAAATGACTTCAAGACAAGTGACTCAACACGAGTCCAGCAGATACAGAGACACTTAATGTCGATGTGAGTAATAGGAATCATCTTCCACCTGCCTGCTCAGCATTACTCAAACTGACGGGCGTGTGCGTGTGTGGGTGAGTGTGCGTGTGGCGAAGCAAATTATGTACTGCAAAACTGCAAAAAGTTAAAACCTGTTTGACCTCATTTAACTGGCAAATATTTTTTCTTATTTTGATTTTATTTAAAAAAAAAAATATGACATACATTTAATAATAAAATAATAAATATGAGATTAAATAAATGAATACTAGATAAAAAGATATTATCATTGTTTTAAGAAAATAAACTATGGCATTCATCATACATTCATCTTCACATACTTTGTTACATGTTTAATAACTCCCAACCCAACTTTGGGAAAACATGAAATAATGACATCTATAGGCAAAATTAAAAACATTATTTAGCAAGGAACTTCATCTCTAGGCATGTTGGAAAGAAGAGAAACATCAGTGTTACAGCTACAGGTCTGTACAGTTTAGTGGAATTACAAACTTCAGCCCTTACATGAATAACACATCCCATTGTGTGTCCAGGTGATAGAGTTTGATGACGGCTCCGGCTCAGTGCTGCGTATCCAGCCTCTGAGGACACACCGCGACGAGGCCATCTACGAATGCACTGCCACCAACAGCGTGGGAGAAATCAACACCAGCGCCAAGCTCACCGTCTTAGAAGGTAAGGGCTTCTTTCTTCCTTTCCTACGGTCACATGTAACCTCATGTTCGGTCAGGTCGGTCATAGTCTGTTCACACAGTGCATTCTCTGCTCCTCTAAACCCCTACATGCCTGTTTGTGATCACTTTGAAACCATTAGAGTCAAATCGGTCCAATAGCTGTGAGTCACTGCTCCTTCACTGCGTGTGAGTTGACATCTGGTGAGTTGCAGTAACAACTGTGACCTGTTTTCATCACCGGAACCTTTCTGGAGGGAATAGCATCTATTTCAGCATTTCAAACCTTGTGTTTTTCTTCTTGAGAAAACCAGGGTCTGATTAGTTCCTGTGCCCTGAAAAGGTCCCTACTCTGGATGTAGGACTTTCTGTGCTATCAGGGTGCAGGTTTCCTTTCTTTGAAAATCTGTCTCCAGACTTTTTGAAGGTCTCATCTGGTCTATGGACACAGAAGGCTCAGGATGACCCACATCGTTACTGCTCCTGGAAAACAAAAGGAAATTCTCACATGAAAAATTCACCTCTATGTCCTTTTCTGGTTTTGACTAAATCAATGGGCCAGCATTTTAATATAGAGACAATGTGAGAAACTTAACACAATTTGACAATTTAATCAGCAATTAGAATAATCATATATAATCTTGTAACATTTTTATATGAAAAGTAACTAAAACTAGTCAAATAAATGTAGTGGAGTACAATTACAATATTTCCCTCTGAAATGAACTGCAGTATAAAGTAGGGTCACATAATGATACCTAAGTGAAGTGAAAATGCCTGAGTAGTGCACCTTGAGTGTGACAGTGAGTGACTGCCTGATTGAGTGTGGAATCACTGATGTTCAGTGAGCAGCAGCAGCTGGAACATGTGGACCAAGCTTCCACTTCAGCAACAGTTCTGGAGGAGTTGACTCTGTGGCAGCAGAGCAGCTCACAGGACGCTGGTTCCCAGCAGGCTGAGGCTGCAGCTCACTACTCTGGAAGATGCTGCATTTATTGCTGACTAATGTTTGCAGCTCCATACTTCATGGACACATTTTACTTGTATTTACCTTTTCCTGCATTTCAGCAAAATTTACAAATTCTCTGGTTTCAGCTTCTTTAATCTGATTATTTACTAGTTTCTTCAGTCTTCTATAAAAGTAAACTGATGATCTTTGGGCTGTGGACTTTTGGTCTGGACAAAAAATGACAGATAGATAAATTCACTATCAAAGTAGGCATTAGTTGCAGCTCTCAATTTTAATGGTTAATGCTGTTAGATTTTATCATTAGTCTTGTCTCACCATGATTTTTTTGCAAACCTTGATATGATTTCTGTGACAGTTAATGTGTAACCTGATATTTCCACCTGTGTTTTTTAAATGGCATAGAGCTAGAGTCCCTCTAGGATGAGGGGACTGTCAGACCTTCTAGTTTCAGCCCAGTCCTTCTTTGAGATGCTGTTTATTGAGCAGAAGCCTTGTGAAAGTGATTCTTGGCAGGGAACCCACAGGTGTGTCTCCAGACGGCTCCGTTCGTCGCCAGCAGCAAGACGGAGCCCCAACATGTTTATTTAATCGACTCCCTAATTGACAGACATCGAAAGGCACACACAGGGAAGGCCACGTCTCTGGCAGCTCTTTCCAAATCACCCTGGAACCCATTATACTTATTCTGCCATGTAGATATTGTCAACAGCAAACACAGCCAGAGGCTGCGGAGCCTGCTACACCAAACAAACAGGCCCTCTTCTCTCCAAACCCACTCGGGGTCTCGTTAAAAAAGAGTGATGGGCCAGACTCATAATCGCTGCTAACAGACTCATATTTAATGCACTCGTGTACATCAGGTTCAACCTGCATCTGCTGCCGATGTGTGTTGCTGATAGTTCTGATTCTCTGGAAAAACATGTCAGATTTTCATTTTTCTCCAACCGTCAAGGTCATATCCGGACAGTAAAAATGCTCACAGAAAAGCAGGAAACAGGTTTATAAGGTAGGATTCATTATTAATAAATAATTTAATTTATGATAGTAAATTAAGCAGTAGTACTTGTTGGCACATGGAGTCCTCCGGGCAGGGGTCAATCTGTAGCTTCTTTTAATCATGGAGCAGGAATCTCATTCGCCAACAGATATTTAATGTATGAGGCTGTCAGGAATATAGATATCACTTTAGATGACAGTATTTGTCTTTATTAAAATGGCTTATATTGATCACAGAATCAGGGAATTTACCATTTAAAACAGAATTTACTGTTAATGTGGAATATCGCAGAAGTTATTAGTTTGAATGCAATGCCATAGATTCTATTCAGGATCCATATGTTTCCTTGTACAATAAAAGGCATATAGTCCTGTAGACTCCAAACAAACTACGTTTACAAACAGTGTAACAAGCACAAAATGGATTGAAAAAAGACTATTTAAAATCAGCATGTGAAAAATACAATAAAAAAAAATAAACTGCAAGTATAGCGCTGCAGCAATTAGTCGATTAATCAACAGGTTCCAACTTCTCTTCTCTGATCATTTTCTGGTTTGTTTAGCCTTGTATATTAGTAAAGTGATTATCTTTGGGTTGTGGACTGTTGATCTGAAAAAAAAAAAAAAAAAACTAAATAACATTTTAGATGAATTTTTAGTTTTGGGAAACACTGATCAGCATTTTACATCATTTTATGGACCAAACAAGTAACTAGTGTAAAACATATCTATAACATAAATGTTCATGAGCGTAATTCATTCTCCTTCACATGCTGAACATGTGTTTTATTGATGTTTTTCCTGATCTGTGGTGATTAGACATATCCGCAGACACTAAAAGGCACTGAAAATCCATTATTTACTGAACGACCCTGGAATTGAATATCAATTGAAAGCCCTGGCAGGGACAGACATGTAACTATGCAAATGATTCTTCTGAACTTACATTTCTAATAGCATTATTGCTGATATATAGAAAAAGGCTTGAGTCAATTTCATCTTTCAATCCTTGTTTACATTCAGTTTCACTCTAATCGACATATGACATAATCGTGTCAGTAATCGATAGATCAGAATAGTAGTTAGTTGCAGCTCTAGTGTTCAGTCCCACTTACTGGACATTTCTCTCCTCAATTTACTGAATTTTAAATTGACCTACATTCATGGTTTAACATTTGTAGGATTATACATGAAAACTTGTGAATAACATTCCTTAAAACATCATACTTGTGAGAGTGCGTTAAAATATTTGGTCACGACTTTGTTGCTGCCTCCACAGAAAGAATGTCATTAGTCTTTGTTTTCATGAAAAGATCGCATTGTGTGACAGTATAAAAGCTGCTTCAAAGACTTTTTCCGCCTTCATGTAACTCACAGAGCCCGGGAGGGTCTGAGATTCAGTAGAAAATCTACAGCTGCTTCAAGCTAAATGTTTTTCTTGTCAGAAGGCAGATCACAGTCACTGGCTGCAGCTGCTTTCACCAATCGGCACAAATCCTATGTCAAAGTGCTTCATAGCCCTCTCAGTTTTTTCCCACTTCTCAGTCACACTTTTTAATGCCCAAAAATTGTTGGAGCAGTAGCTCTGTCGCAGTGTCAACACAACCTGCTTTTTTATTTTTTTTTATTCCAGTCACCATTTTGTCTGTCACTATTGCCAGTGGTGAAAAACAAAAGCCCTGTGCTCTGTGTGTGTGTGTGTGTGCGTGTGAGATGAAAGCGAAGGAGGGAGGAAGACGACAAGGGTGATGAAGAGGAGGCAGCAGGACTGTGGGTAATGAGAGCAGCATTAGTCATGAAGTAAACCAGCAGAGCTTTAGGGGATGAAGGCTGCCGTCGATCCTCACAAAACATCAAATACTTTTTTCTCTCTTTTTGGCTGATTGTGATTCTCCAGAGAAGCAAACACGCTTCACCCAAACGCTAGTTCTGTCTCAGAGTGATTCAGTAGCACTCCGCATCAGTGTGTATTTAAAGTCTCTGTAGCGACCCGAGTGAAGATGACCAACCGGCGTATTTATTTTGGATGGAGAAGCATTTACAAAATCTCCTCATCTCCTCATCACTCACACAAAATGATGTCACGCATCTTATATTACTGCATGTGTGCATCTTAGTGTTGTTTCCACTAAGTAAAGTTAGTATTTCAAATTTGAAATATAAAGCAGTTCCCAAAGATAAAAACATCTGAATTAAGAGCATTCATCAATACTTGTTCAGTGCCGTTATATCTTTTTGTGTTCACACACACACATTGTTTTAACAACTTGTTCAAGAACTTATCTATCCATTCATCCATTAAAATGATAGTGTGGGGATTTCCTGAGGGCCTGATACACACAGATACACACATGTGCATCCGCATGTTATATATTTGCTCTTATATAATTTTTTTTGTTGCTGATTTTTTATTATTATTAATGTTCATTCTTCCTGTGTTGGTCTGTTATTGTTTTGCTGCTGTAACAAATAACTTTTCCTTTTGATGATGAAAACATTCCTACCAAACAAAGTACCATCTGTAGTCTACATCTCCCCATTGATGCAAACATTGTGCTGTGTATGTGTGTTTGTGTGTGTTTGACTCATAATATAAAATGATTATAACATTGTCAGCTATGTGTTTGGAGACAACAATCCATAAAAGTCTGCAGCCTGTCATGCTGTCACATTACATCACTCATCATTACATCAGTATCATGACTCGGCTAAAAAAAAAAAAAAAGCAAGCGGACTGCTGCACTGACTCAGCGATTTTTTTTCGGGGGCAGCCCCGGGTTGTAAACATCCATCACATCTGACCCACTTCCTGTTTGGGCTCTGACCTGCTGAGCTCACACTTTTCCTGTCAAAGAAGGATTATTACAACATGAAAACTGTTGAAACAGCACTCACTGGATTTATTTATATTACACATTTACATTGCATTACTTCCTATTTCTGCATTTTTGAGCAATGGGAAATTATGCACTATAAAACGTTTACCATAAGATGTTGCTAACTAACTAGCAGCAATTATCCACAAAGCCACTGTATTTATTTATGTATTTATTTTTTTTGCAATAGAAGTACTGTACTTCTGTAAGTATTGTGTCTTTACTGTACAATGAAAAAAGCCATATTAACAGTATCGGGTGAATAATTATATAAGTATTATTAATATAATACATTAACTTTTGACTACTTTGATTTTCTACAGTCATACCTTGACTACTGTCATTCATGGTAAAATACACAGTAGTCTACTGTCATGAATATAGAGATATTACTGTGTTGAACGCAGTGAATCCAGATTTCACAGCAAAGTTTTACAGTGTGAGAGATTCCTTTTTTCTGTCATACTTTGGCACTGATAGGTTATGGAGGCTGGAGTATATGCCGGTATGGTATGTGCTGGTATAGTATTCTGGTAAAGCAGCAGACATCAGGCTAACCCAGTGGTTCTCAAATAGTGAATAATAGCCCCCTGGGGGGCGTGAGGCTCCGTCAAGGGAGGGAGAAAAGAACATACACACCACATTCACAACATTCACCAGCTACTGATTTCTCCATATACTGATTATTCATATTCAAACTAATATAATGAACCCTTCTAGCTTCCCTTTATTATGATTCTTTTACATCACTGAGTTAATATATTTCTTTTGCCTAAAAAAAAAAAAAAAAAACATTTATTAAAATAATTCCAGCTAAAGTGCTATCCAGCCTTCAGAAAAGCAGGAGCGTTGGCATGGGCCTTGAGCTGCTGTTGCTGCAGTGTGATGGTTCAGATTGAGAGTGAAACCTAAGTCCATTATTATTCCTCAGCTCTCCAGCTAAATATTGTGTTCCATTTGTCAGGATTTTATTACTTTGAGGAAGTGTTCCGGTGGAAATCCCCCTGTGTGGAATGCAGGCTGAGCCAGGTCTTGTTTTGTGAGGACACTTTGCCAAACGTTTCCTCGTGGAGGAGTGAACCTTTGGCAACTTCACCATCTAACCCTGTTCCCCTGGCACCTGGTGCGGACACTTCCTGTCTTTAAAGTTGCTTTTCCTACTCTAGTTCTCCCCATCTCCTGCATTGACGTCCTTCCCTTTGTCCATTCGTCCATTTAAGCGCCTTAAAGCCTCCAAAGGCTAGAAACCACACTGACATTCAGGCTGGGCAGGAGAAACGGAGCTGAGCTGGATTAGCAGTGATAAATGACACGTTATGGGCGATGAATGATGGGCATGCTGCCGCCACACACCCAGAGAGTTTATGAAGCCGATCCTCTGACCTGCAGCGACTGTCTCACCATGACTCAGCCGCTGAAAAACGACTTGGCCACTTTTCCCACCATCAGCATCTTTGTGAAGGTTAGTTTGAAAATGTCATGGAACTGTCGCTGTCAGTAATAACTGATAATTAAATGACTTCTGCCTGCAAAATAAAAAAAAACGTGACAGATTCTCACAAACTTCCGGATGTTCTAGTGACTTTTGTGTCTTTTTAATGACCAAAACTCAGTGTGTGGAAAGGCCGTGAATCATCTTGAATCACAACACATTCCCTTCAGTGTCTATGACATCAGGACACATTAGAGCTGCAGCCATTTATCAATTAGTTGCCTAATGATACCTCTATTATATTAATCAGCTACTATTTTGAAAATTGATTCATGAATTTCACTCATTTTTGGGGGAGAAATGTTTAAATCCTCTGGTTCCAGCTTCTCTTATCTGATTATTTTCAGTTTTGTTTTTTTTGTCTTAAGCATCCCTTCAAATTTTTTTTTTATTTCCAACAAGACTGAGACCAAAACAGTGGATGTGAATGTCTTATTGATTGCTATTTGGTGGCTCTTTATGACTGGATGCCTAATTTACTCTCGTCTGACCTTGTTACAGCGAAAGCTGCTAAAATTAGTCCGTGAAGAAGGAGTTGAAAAGATAATTTTATTTGTTGTCCTGCTGTGGATCTGCACTTTCAGGCCTGAGGGAGTCCAGCAACGTGCAACACAGGCAGGAGGCGAGTGGTCAAGCTATTTAACATATTTATAATTCTCTGGCCAGCAGCTAATTACTGTATAAACATTAAACAAATTCCAACAGCGGCATAATTAGAGCCTGAAACCTGAATGTACAACAGTGTCACAGCATCATCTGAAGCTAAATGTGGAATTTGATAAGAAGCATTCATCAGGTCTCTCAAAATGTACATTTTATGTTCATGTTGGTTTCTTGTCATTTGCTTTCAAAAATTGGGGTATTGTATGATTTTTGATGCAAGATATCAACTGGTGTAACTGAAAAAGAATTAAAAAAGAGTTAAATATTTAATGCACCTATAATATAAATCTACTTAACTATATGTGTTTTTAATTTTTGTAAATCTTTTAAGAGAGCTAAACTATCTAGTACTACTATCTAGTATCTAGTAGTAGTTTTTAGTTAGATCCCATGGCAGCTTTGGTATCATCCAGTTTACATCATTTACTGGATTATCTCTACCGGAGTTTGTCATGTTTCATTGATATATTTCCTATGGTCCAATTTACCATGACAAGAGAAGAAAGTCTCTATGATAAACTCATAGAGACTTTCTGCAGGGTTTAGTTTTGTATAAAAAGGCTCTGATTTTTCTTCAAAGGCCATGGAAATAAAGCAGTCAGAACCAACAAAATGTATGTTGAAAACACATCTACAAACATCCCAACTTGGACTATAAACAGAACTTAGGTCACTAATGCATAGTACAATGAGAAAATAGTACCATATATTATGGATAGTTTCACTATTTGAAAAAAAATATACTAATGCTGTTCTTCTTTGACTCATAAACATCATATTTCTCTTAATAATGGAACACATCTGAACAGAATTTCTGAGTGTGTGGTCACTGAGCTGCTCGACAAGCACAGACATCACAGCTCCTTCGTCTGATGATGATGATGATAATAGTGACGACTCTGTGAGTGATGACGTTGTGTGACCGATCTGAGGCTTCAGCAACTGTCTCTGCAGCCAGATCTGAACAAACATGCTGTGACTGCAACTCAAACTTCCTAAGTAGTTTCTGCAGTGAAACTCAGAGTCTGACGTGAACAGTCCAGCATGATAGACTACAGACCACAATCAGCAGTGGAGGGAGCAGCAGAAAAAAGCTGCTGAAACTAACATAGAAAAGCAACACTTTTGTTTTTGCTCCCATTGATTACACAAGGTTGAAATAAAAGATCCAAGACTTCTATGGAAACACCTAAAATTGTGTCGCCAAATTTGTTTAAATTCATGACAGTGAGCACTTCAATCCATCCATGATTATACAGCAGGATTATTGGGCTGGACTCAGTTAGTAATGATCAATATAAACAATACAGAATTGTCCTATGATAAAGATGTAAATTGTTTGGCTGCTGATGACCAACATTTATTCTGCACCAAGTTTGTGAAGGTTACTTTCTACATTAACTAGTTCAAAGTTCAGTTCACAAATTTTAAAATGAACCAGTTCAGTTCATAGTTCATAATTCAAATTTTGAACTAAGTTCATGGTTCCAAAAATTAACTCGTTCATATTTTTTCCCCAATATGTTGCTGTGAGCTGTTATTTGTCAAAGCACATAGAGAACAACCAAATATTTGACCAGTTTTAACATTGAAATTGTGTGTCAGATTCATCTTTGTAATTTTTTAAGTCTTGTCCAACCAGGGTAAAGTATTGAGGCAACAGCCCTCTGAATTCTTGCATTGACTACTAACACTTTGCTTCCATCCATTCAGTCCACACTAGTAGCAGCTGCAACTTTCGCCCTGCAGAATATTCTCAAAACATGAGAATGAACTTGCTGCTTAAATGGTATTTATTCTGAAAATAAAACCAAGACTTCAGTTTAGTGTTCAGTCTGAGTCAGTACTGACTTTTCCATCAAATGGTGTTAATGGTCATAGCTGTGGTGCTGCCTTCCTCCATGTTCGTGGCTGTTGCTCTGTGTTTAGATGATCTATTTGTTAGTGTGACAGGTATGCATTGTTCACAGTTAGAATAACTGCGTTCACACTGATGTTCATCAAGAGAAAAATACAGTACATTCAGTTTGCGTTCAGACAGAATATGAACAAGTTCATGAACGATTGTTCAGACACAACACTGACACCTTTTTTTATCTATGGACAGCAGGGATGGAAAAATATTGAACTTTAGTTCTTAGGTAAAAGTACCTATATCCTGCAAATTATGTACTCAAGTAAAAGTAGTACTACAGCAAGACATCAAGACATCTTGAATAAAAGTATTTATTTATTTCTGCCTCTGCCAGTGTCACTGCTCAGTGTTCACAAGCAATATGTGTGTGTTGAAAACACTGGTGTCAATATTGTGTATAGTCTCTGCTATACTTTGCATACTCTTACTCAAAATTCTGTGAATGACAAGTTATTTACTAATTGACCATTAAGACATGGTGTATTTTATTTTATTATTTTTTTTTAATTTAAGTAATTTACTTTAATTACTTACTCCATTAAGAGCAGTCTTTTAAATCAGCACAGCATTCTGGTCAACAAAATTAGCTTTCCAAAGTCGTTTAAGTAAGCCAGCACACACCAGAAATGTAGTCAAATGTATCGTAGAGGCACTCTACACAGGCCATGTTATCCAAAGCTGTAGTGGAAAGGCCAAGGAATGGGAATAGGAGGACTCAGATTCCATCTCTGTGTCCAATATTGAATTAGGCTTAATATTCATGCATCGATTCCCATCTATATGCTGGCTTTGAGTGGGCGTGTCCTGAAGAGCAGGTACTTATATACTTAAAGTTAAAAGTAAAGATAATAGAAAAGAAAGTACAGGTATTTACCACAAAAGGAATTTGGAGTAAAAGTAAAAGTATGCATTATCATTTTTACTCAAGTAAGGTATAAATATGGGGCGACAGGTCACGGGTTCAAATCCTTGGTCTGGGATCTTTCTGCGTGGAGTTTCATATTCTCTCTGTGTCTGTGTGGGTTCTATCCAGGTTCTCCAGCTTACTCCACAGTCCAAGTACATGATGAAGTTGATTAGAGATTCTAAATTACTCGTATATATGAGTGTGTGAGTGAATGGTGTGTGTGCTCCACGATAGGCTGCTACCTGTCTGGGGTGTTTACCATATGAACCTAGTGAGGAATAGGCAGGTATAGAACATGGCTGACTGACTAAAGTACAAATACAAAAAAAACTACTCAAGAACAGAACAAAGTATTCAAATATTATGTTACATTCCACCAACATATCAAAACAATGAGATCAGTAACATCTTTATCAGTGTTTGATAGGAGCTGATATAAATGTAGGCACTCAATAGACATTAAAAGATCTACATAAGACAAAAGGTATTCATTATTAATGTGTATTACTATTACTGAAATGAAGTAGATATGAAAATGTATGAGAGTTTATTAATTACAAATGTACGACAAAGTAATCCATGTAGCTCCTGCTGAACAATTTTGGAGTTCATATGTAGTTAAGGATCTGTAAAAAGAAAAGTTACCAAATTTTACTTGCAAATAGCAAGTAATAGTTACTTCCCAAAGTACTTTTTTTTATTTGTACGTCAGTAACTACCGGAGTTACTTTTTGGTAGAAGTAACTAGCAACTGTAACACATTGTTTTTCTTAAGTAATGTTTATAAAAGAATGTTTGGTTTGTTTTATCCTTTGCTCATGCTCTTCAAATTCAAGTTTAATTACTATCCTGAAGTAAGTGCCATCAAAAACAAGTTGCAAAGCAACATTCACAATTAACAATGACAAATATCAGAAACACAAAACACACATTACCACACTGCACCAGACACACAAAATGGTATCTGATACTAAATCTGACATACAGGATACAAAAGCTAATGTTTAGAATAAAGTAACAACATGACTCAAAGTAAATCAAAGTGCTGTCCAGCTAAAACAAAACAAGAAGGTTATAAAATTTTAGCTTGAGAGTCTAAAAGTTAGAAATTAAACCCATTCATAGAAACAGGGATGGAACTCTGGCTCTGTGTCCTTGTTCTTGGCTTTTTGAACCACAGCCAGAGGAAAGGAGATCAAACTCTTTAAAAAATAGATGTCAGAGAGTTAAAAAAAAAAAAAAAAAAGACTGGTCTCCTGAAGCTGAGCTCACTGCTCCCACATCACTTTACTGCCTATTTTTACTGGATGGAATAGAGCAACAAAACCCAAACAGGTTCAATAAAAACAGGTCATTAAAACATCATACAGCTTAAACCAATTCTTCTGCCTTAAAAAGGACAATCGCCGCTGGACATTTTTGCTTCAGCGTTGGGTTCAAAACTCAATTTTTCATTGAAAATGTTGACAATAGAATCATTGACCACTGCATCATTATTGAAAATGATTCTTACATATGAGTAAACAAGGTTTTCTCCCTATTATGTGTAAATATTCTGTCTTTCTTTCTTCCTTCTTCTCTCTAAATAAAGCTGTTTTGCCCCTGAATATGACCCAAAAGTCACATTTAGTCACAGCTGGTGAAAAAATTGACATTTAATGTTTTGCATTTGCAATGTTCAGAGCTAAATGTCTCTGTAGCCCCCTGGAAAAGTAAAAAAAAAAAATCCCTGACTCCAGATTGACACAACAAATTCACTGCACATGTTCAACATGTGAAGATGCATCAAAAGTCCCTTGGACCAACACCCTAACGCCAATGGGAAGTCAGCCATCTTGAATCATATTACTGATTTTTGGTGATTTTCACGCATCATGTTTTCAATTCAATTATATTTGTATAGTCCAGAATCGCAAATCACAGATTTGCCCCAACGGGCTTTACAGTTGTACACAAGCAACACAACACCCCCTGTCCTTAGACCCTTACATCGTACAAGGTAAAACTCCCTAAAAAACCCTTTATGGTGGAAAACAGACTTCGTTAGGATTTTATCACCAACTTCAAATTCTTTCTGAATCATCTTCAGAAGTTGGAGATGAAAAGCCATGAAAAGCTTTTTCGTACGTTGTAACTTAAAACAGGAAGTTGCAATGACTTCATTAGACTTTTTCCAATCTGCAGCAAATGTCTCCTGCTTCATCAGTGACCCTGAACACACCTGAAAAACCAGACTGAGTCACAGTCATAGCGCCACCTGCTGGGAACAGGAAGTTGCTGCTTGGAACAGGAAGTTACTGTAACACCACCTACAGACACAGCACTGACCTACACTCATAAAGAAAGGCACTAAAAGAGAGACGTGCTAAGGTGTTTGCAACTTTAGTTATTATTTATTACTTCATTAACATATTTTTGTACTGTGTGTTTGTGTGTGTTTGTGTGTGTGTGTGTGTGTGTGTGTGTGTTCTCATGCAAACAAGTCAATAATTCATTAACACACACTATACTGCCAAAAGTATTCTCTCAACAGCCTTGACTCGCATATTTAAGTGACATCTCATAACGAAGTATCCCAAAACTAGTCTTAGTCACCAAACCCAGACCTGTCCATCATCTGTCATCATGCTTCACGTTACACTTGGTGATGTATAGTTGGATGCAGCTGCTTGCCATGGAAACCCATTCCATGAAGCTCTCTGAGTTCTGTTGTTGAGATAATCTGAAGTTTGGAGGACATGGAAGTGGCTGACACCTGATTCAAATTATTTGCATGGCTGAGCATATACTTTTGGTAATATAGTGTGTCTGTAATATAACGTCTCTGTCATATTGTGTGACGCATTTGACTAACAGCTTGGAGAAGAGATTGTATTTTGATCGGAATGATTATGTTACTTGGCATGTTCGCTCATGTTGCTATTTGGATTTCAGTGGTTCCCTTTAGTTTGTGTTCTTAAAATGACCTCCACCATCACACACCCACACATACATACACACACCCCTTTCTATGTGGAACACCTTTCAGACAGGCAGCAGACAGCAGTGAATGCCACAGATAAATGTTTGTAGGCTCTCCCCCGCCTTGTGCCTTTGTTTCCCTGCCTAAGTTCAGGCTATTGTGTTACGGATGGGGTTACATAAACGGCGAGTACAATACAGCACGGGCTTCATGTTCACACAGTCACAATATATTATGAAACTTTAGACCCGGCAGCTCTCAAATCCCTCCTGGAATCCCTGCCTCTCTCACGACCCACACGGCCACAGAGGTGAATGGTCATTAAAGGGATACTCCGTGTTCCTGAACGTCAGCAGGGTGTTTCCCTCGCTGGAGTTCCCATGTCGGGACCTGGGAGTCCAGCTGCTGAAACCTTCCTTTGTGTTGGTAGGTGGAGAGCGAGACTGGCTCCTTGGTTTCTGTGTGAGAGAATGTGAAACCGCAACAAGGCTCATAACTACTCTAAGGCAAATATAGTACTTTTTCACTACTTTAGTGATGCACAAATGCCAATAACGTAAGTACAGAGATTTTGGAGTTAACTGACTGAAGTTGTTTTTTATATATATAATCACAAAATTGTGCTTTTTGTGAACAAGAAATGATGCAAATGGACTTTTGCAACATAAACACAAAATGTAGATTTTTGAGTGGTAATGTTAAAAATGTAATTTCAAAAGGTTTCATTTGCATAGTTACTGTCTGTGCATGCCAGGACTTTGATTTTCAATTCTGGGGTTGTTCAGTAAATTAAAAAAAAAATGTAAAAAAAGGCCAGATTTGATTTCTTTCAGTCCCTTTTAGTGTCTGCAGATATGTCCAATCACCAAAGAGAGATGGTGCTGAGAGATGAAATCAGAGCGCAGCGTGATCTTGAACCTGCTGCGTCCGTGTCAAGTCACGCAGGTCAAAATTATAAATCTGACAGCAGAGAAGAACATGAAAGAGCCTCACGAGGCTAGCGGCTCCACCTGTACCAAGACACTGAGTTCCCAGCTCTAATTATCAGTGTTTGGTGAGGCAGCAGATGGGGAGAAGCCTGCATTCCTCAGTCAAAGCTACAGCTTTCAACAGCTTCGCTCTCCACGGACAAGGCGCAGAAAGTTGTTCGGGGAGGAGGAGGCGCATGAGCTATGAGATCAGCGTTAGTGATGCAGTTTACAGAGTTTACAGAGTTCACTGTTGGTAGAGAACAAAAACCAGAAACAACAAGTGATGCAGACGTCATCATTTCATCAAGCTACAACTTGAAATTCAGAGAAAGTGTCTGAGGTAGTTGAAGGGTTTAATCTGTACAATCCTCTCTTTAAATTATAGATTGATTGTCTGTGTGTGAGTTTGAATATTGTTAATTTATTTTTAATAATAACATTTCAGGGATGTAATGTGCCAATTGAGTCAGTCGGTCAGGTGAAGATATTTAATTTTGAAGGAGAAAAAAAGAACAAACAGACCCATGTTTGTCTGGGGAATTGAGATGAATTGAATTTGTTTTGTATAATATATAATAAGTTAAAGTGTGATAAAGGTTCATGATGTGTGCGGCTCATTTACTTTAATTAGCTCCACCACTTCACCTCTTTAGCAGCAGCTGGGCTGAATCTGTTTCAGTGTCAGACTCCAACCAGGCTTTGTGCCCTCAATAAATATTAAAGGTTTTACTTTGTACAAAGTCAGAGTTTAATATCTTTAATATCTAAACTAGGTAATTTGGTTCATTTCAGGTTAAAAAGTTAAAATGCGTAAGCATAGTATGTACAGTGAGTATAGTTGATTTGAAATTTAATTAAACTGTAAAACCAGTTAGTCTGGAGAATATATAAAAAATATCTTATGTCCAATAATAAAAGGAAATGCTTTTATTTTGAAGTCTCTATTGAAATTCAGTATATTTTTCTACTTTTTTTGAGTTGCATTATGTTTGAGGAAAAAAAATAAAAAAAATAGGTTGGTGAAAAACTGCTTCAGTTATAACAGTGACAAATATAATAATTAATTAGAACATTTGTCAAAAACACTGTTAGTGACAGATTAAGGCAGCATAATCCTGTGCAGTAATTATGTTACAACAGATTATTACAGCAGGTTCACTCTCGCATACTTTTCAAAGGAAAAGCACAACAAAAGTTTCTGAATGACAAAAACACAACCAAGCAAAAAAGAAAAAAAAACAAAAAACAAGGAAAAGACAATGAAAAAAATGGAAAAGCACAATACATTTGGTCAGGATGCTTTATGGTGTATTAAATTAATAATGAACATACGTCAGTGTTCCATGTTAAAAAATGTTTCATTTATGCCTAATAACTGAAAATTCTAAATCATGTTTGGCAGGATGAGCAAGTCAAAAACCATTTAAAATACAGTTTTAAGAAACATTCATTACATTTTTCAAAATGTGCATTTTGTGTTCTTGGTGGTTTCTTGTAATTTAAGAGTGCACTTGTATCATGTCTTTTTTGTCACAAAAAGTCATGATTTTCTTTAGACTGTTTGACACAAAAGGTCAAATGGTGTAACCAAAAAAAGAGATAAGATAAATTCTAAATATTTATTCCACCTAGAATATAAAACTAATTGTTAGCATGCTGTTTAGGAGTTACATCACATGACAGTTTTGTCATTGTACTAAATAATATCTTTCTTTCAAATACAAATTAGTTACTTTTTAGCCTACTGATAATTACTGTAAATAAGCTGCTAATGAGCAGTAAACATCTTTTGTGCTTGATGTGGCATCACACTTATTTATTTATGTTTATTTTTAAATGTCTGAACTTACCCTTTTCACATTTCTTTCTTCTTTATCTTCTTGTTTATTTGTTTTTCTTTTTGCATGCCCCAAAAGACATGCTCACTTCATTTCTGCTTTGGTGTCAAGTCAAGTATAGAATAGAATAGAATAGATAAACTTTATTGATCCCACAACGGGGAAATTTGTGTGTTACTGCAGCGTTACAGATAAAGAAAAGAAAAATAAAGTTGAAGAAGATAAAAAAGACTTTAGAAAAATAAAAAAAACACACACCACAATGTACAAATTCGCAGAATTTGTTAATCCGCATACACAGTATGCATTATCGACAGAATGGAGAAAGAAATGCTAATAAATAGTAAGAACAAAAAGTATGCATAAGCAAGGCATATATACATACATACATGGACGTACATACCTACATACATACACATACACACATATTTGCATATATATATATGGACATACATATCCACGCACATACCCACATGTACACATACATAGCTAATGCACACTTAAGGTGCAGGGTGAGTGTGAAGAGGAAAAAAGTGACCAGTGTAAAAGTGACAGTGGCTACAGTGAGGTTTATGTTTATGTTATGTTATAGAGTCTTATTGCTGTCGGGATGAATGATCTGCGAAAGCGCTCCTTCTTGCAGCGAGGGTGTTTGAGTCTCTGGCTGAAGGAGCTGCTAAGCGCACCCACTACCCCATGCAGAGGGTGATGGGGGTTGTCCATGATGGATGTCAGCTTTGCCAACATCCTCCTCTCTCCCACCACCACCACCGACTCCAGAGGACATCCCAGTACAGAGCTAGACTTCCGTACCAGTTTGTCAATTTTCCTTCTGTCCCCGTCTGAGCATCCGCCTCCCCAGCAGACTACTGCGTAGAACAGGGCAGATGCTACGACGGAGTCGTAGAAGGTCTTTAACAGGGTCCTGCACACACCAAAGGACCTTAGTCTCCTCAGCAGGTGAAGTCGACTCTGGCCCTTCTTGTACAGGACATCAGTGTTAGTTGTCCAGTCCAGTTTATTGTTCAGGTGAACACCCAGGTATTTGTAAGAGACCACTGGCTCAATGTCTTTTCCCTGGATGCTCACCGGTGTGGTGGGGAGGGACTTCCTCCTGAAGTCCACAACCATCTCCTTTGTCTTGCTGGCGTTGATTTGGAGAGCGTTGATCTCACACCAGCTGACAAAGTCGTTGATGACCCCCCTGTACTCCTGGTCATCCCCATCTGATACACACCCGATGATGGCCGTATCATCTGAGAACTTCTGTAGGTGGCAGTTGTCCGAGTTGTAGGTGAAGTCTGAGGTGTACAGACTAAACAGAAAGGGTGAGAGCACTGTACCCTGTGGCGCCCCCGTGCTGCTGACTACCACCTCAGACACACAGTCATGAAGCCTGACATACTGTGGTCTGTTGGTGAGGTAGTCGATGGTCCAGGCCGTCAGCTGCTCATCCACTCCGGCTCCCTCCAGCTTCCCTTTCAGCAGTGCAGGCTGGATGGTGTTAAAAGCACTGGAGAAGTCAAAAAACATGATCCTCACCGTGCTCGCCGCTTGTTCCAGGTGGGAGAGAGATCGGTGCAGCAGATAGATGACAGCGTCATCCACACTGATGCCGGGCCGGTAGGCAAGTATATTTGTACAGCCAAAATCTTTGTACAGCCAAATTTGTACAGCCAAATCACAAGTCACTGATTCACCATATTGATTTTTACAGTTTGTACAACAGCAACACAACATCTGTCCTTAGACCCTCACATCGTACAAGAAAGAATTCCCTAACCAACAGAGGAAAAAGAGGATGAAACCTCAGGAAGAGAAACAGAGAACAAACAGGCTGCAATTGATGATGTAAATAGGATGATATCTATGCAGGTTTTAGGTTGTGTCATTGATTAATGACATAATGGATTAATATTGGCTGTGTCTGGGGTCCATTCACATGCCACTAACCAGTAGCAGCTAGTAGGGGTGCTGTGGTGTGCATCATTGTTGCAGCGTCCAAACCAGTTCAATCATTTCATTGATAAGGACTGATGTCAGCCGAGCTCGGTGGCAAAGATTGATATCACAATAATTTTCAAAGCAAGGAGCAACTGTCAATCTGTTCTTCTCATATCTCTCCCACTGTTTGTCAGATCAACCTCAACTTTCAGATATAGTTTGCACATGGCACATTTTTGGTGGGTCTTTATAGGTCTTTTAGTGA
The DNA here is from genome assembly GCA_036785175.1 of Eupleurogrammus muticus. NCBI lineage: Eukaryota > Metazoa > Chordata > Actinopteri > Scombriformes > Trichiuridae > Eupleurogrammus > Eupleurogrammus muticus. The sequence goes on along the minus strand of JAYKQN010000006.1, from coordinate 26,215,186 downwards.
AATTTTTCAGATACAGAGTCAAAATTTCATTATTAAATTAATATCCTTAAAGTCCCGTAGGTGTGCTTTAGTAGTATAGGGAGTAGTGTGTTTACCTCAAATTCTGCAGACCTGTGTTAGTCTTCTATTTCTTCCTATTTCTTTGTGTCTATGCCACAAAATATAAAATATAGTTTACAAAAAACCATACACCACTATTCAGCAGCAGCTATTTTGCTTTTTTACATCTTAGTATCGCCATGACAATTACATCCCACCATTCAAACCTCGGTTGTCCTGCTCTGATTGTGCTCCAACATTGTGACTTTAGTCCGACAATATTATATAGATTCTGTTCTTTTGATCAGTGTCAGATTTTGATACGTACGTTTAATGAGTATGTCCACATAATCGACACAGCTCCTCTTTATGGTAGAAGTTCCTCTGTGACTGTGACATTTTTCTGCATCCATTTTGTTCATCACTTAACACACACACACACACAGGTTGTGCTCTCACATGCAGCAATGTGCAACTTGCACGTTACAACTGCAAAACAGTCTAGCTCAAACAATGTCCTGTGGTGTGTTCCCAATGTTTTGCATGCTATATACTCACCATCATTGCAGTTTATGAAAAAAAAATGTAATAAAAAAACAAAAAAACAGTGGTATTTGGTATGAAACCATATAATGCCTAGCCATACATAAATATGTGTCACCATGGTTACATGGAAATTCCTAGGATAGAATACATTTTCCATAGTGTAAACATGCATCAACACCAGAGTTCTTTCCTTCAAAACAATTCATCCACTCTTCACAGCAGCAACAATGGTGTGAAGAGTGTTTGTGTAATTGCTCTTTCTGCTAGAAGGGGGAGACAAATATCCTCCAACTGTAGCTTTAAATGTTCTGATTCTGAGTGCTTTTATAGTTTGTATTGTTCTTGTGCCTTTTTTATATAGAACTATCCATTTCATTTGCCTGAAAAGACAAAGCACTGCCTAAACACTGTATATGGAAGCACCAGGGAAAGAAAAGGAGCAAAATGCTTTGAGAAAGATAAACTGTAAATCCCATTTCTCCTGAGTGCAGTTGAACATTCTTCTAATTGAATAGATGGTGGGTGGAGGATGTGTAGGTTTGCAGCGTGATGATACTGTTGTGTCTCCCTCTGGGGACACTAGGAAGACAAACACACAGCAGCAGCTTTGTCCTGTCACTGCCTGCATTTGTGGAGGGAAAACAAATGTACACGTCTCCTTGTTCAATATATGTCTCTTTGTCACTGTAAAAAAACAAAACTCACATTGAATTGAATTTGAAAATTAAATTGTGTGTCTGTTATCTTTACAGAAAAGAGCAGATTAATATGCATGATACAATGTAAGAAAAATGAAGACCCATTAGAGAGAAATCAATGCTTGTGAACAGTTGTATACATCAGTGTGTCATTTACCTGTTTCCCATCAAACCTATGCAACCTACTGCATGACAGAGAACAGGCTGAAAGTGGTGACAATGGATTTAGATCAATCACAAACTTCCACAAAATCCTGCAGGATTTCAGAGGATTAGTGCTCAGACTCCGGCTGCCACTTCAACTCTTTAGAGTTTTTTACAGTTCAACAGACATTTTAACTCCACTGTGAGCTGAGTCCTTTCACAAACCTCAACTCCTTTCACTGCTTATCTTTAAACTCATACTTCAACCATTAAGTGCTCAATATCTTTCAATTCCTTCCGGCACATCCAGTGTGAGTGATGCTTAAACTGCTTTTCCACCTTAATCAAGTCTTCACCGCTCTCGCTTCCAGAATCCAATTGTAAATTAAAAGACAGGGTCAGTTTAAAGCCTCATTTAGATGACAGCGCTCTTAAAAACAGGACTGGAAACCAGCAGACTGTTTCCTCATGCAAAAGGATCTAACAAAGTCTATTGAAAATGCTGCAGTATTGATGGCAGCGCGTCTAGTCTAGTTTTCAGTGCCTGTTGCATCCTCAAGACCCTGCAACGCAACTAAGCAAAAGCTTCTTGTTTTGTGCCAAAATTGTGATAATTAAACACTACAACCTGTTTTTTTTTTGTTTTGTTTTTTTTATTGTTAATATGATTACTTCTGCATGTCTTTCTGTCCTTCAGTGAACTATCCTGTAGAGTAGGTTTCACTAAACTTAAGCTCTGTTTCCCGGAAGTTGAATCATACAACTGCAATTGTGAGTTCAATCCTGGCCCAGCGTCCCACATCACTTCTCTCTCTTTCCAATGGTCTCAACCTTTTGTGTCTGTGGGTGTCCAACATGTGGCCCGTGAGCCAGAACCGGCCTCTATAGGGTCCAAACCGGCCACTGGATGACCATACAAAGTGAGACAAAAAATGCACCAGTTCCTATTTCTTCACAGAAATGTGAGTTAAATATTTTGAGATTTAATTGGTAAAAGGCAGGAGATAACTTCACCTGCTGCTTAAAAAGCTAAATTATCAGTGAGTAAATATGTTTTCATTAAAATAGATATATATATATAGTAGTTTAATAAATTGTCTATTGTCTCACCCATCCAAATCCACCACCCAGTGCACAAAGTAAGATCCATAAAGACCTGGATGGCAGAGTCTGGTGTGGATGAACTGGACTGGTCAGGTCCTAACCTTAAGCCCATTGATGGGATTCACCAGGATGAATTAGAACAGAGACTGAGAGCCAGACATTCTTCTCCAATATCAGTGTATGACCTCACAAATGTTCTTCTAGTAGAATGGACAGAAATTCCCATGAACATGGTCCTAAACCCTTGTGGACAGCCTCCGAAGATAAGTTGATGTCACTTAAGTTCATATGAGAGTCAAGGGAGGTGAACGGACACTTTTGGAGACAGAGTCTACATGAAGTGAAAGTGTAGCTGTAACCTTCTGTTAGAGCTTTTCTGCTCCATGACACCCATGCAGTTTGTGGTCGACTTGAAGCGCTGTGATGGCCCCCGGGTTGACGGGGAAGACAACAGCTGAGGCTTAACAGCCCAACGCTACCTGCTGCTTCCTCTCGCCGTTGCCGTCACATGGATGTGACGGCGGGAGAAAAAATGGCACGCGTGCTCTCAGCAGCTGGACGAGAGGCTCTGCTGGGTCCGGGCAGGCTGCGCCGGTGATGGATGAGGATAATTATGTGGAACATCCACTTGCGTGGCGTGTGTGCGTGGCGTGTGTGCCGTGGCTGGAGAGGCTGGGGCTGGGGGGGGGCAGGCCGCTGCTCATGTTATATAATAACAGAGAATTCGCCTGTTCATTCCTGAGGCCGCGTCCACTCCATCACCCACCCTCAATCTCTGATCATTCACGTGTCTATGCGAGCAGGGTCCTGGTCCTGGTTTAAATCTAATACACTTCAACAACAACACAAATTGGAAACTGAAAAAGCACAAAAGGCTGACGGCTTTCAATAAGGACATGAAACCTCATATAAAATTAGAAACTAAACTTTGATAAAAGAAGCCAGAAACAGCAGGGAAAAACTAGCCAAGACTATTATTAAACTGCTATTTCAATATAAACCTAAACTTATTTTCTAAAGAAACAGCAGCGTGGATCCTGGATGTTAAAAGGCTGAAGCTAAAGTATGAATGAGTTGGAGATGTGTGGGTCACATGAGGAACTCGACACCCCAGAGGAGGCCTGACCACAACAGAACAAGTGAGGGTCTTATTTCACACTTTTAGAGATCTCACATACAAGAAAGATCTCACATACAAGCATTGAAAAGTCTTTTACTTTATAATAGATCCCCTTTAAGATACAGTTACCACCCGGGGCTTTTATTTTGAAAAAAAAGTGTTGTTAGTTCAATATGGGTTTTGACCCCTAATATTCTCTACCTTTTTAACAAAATAGGTCAGATATTAGACAGGTTAGGGCAAGTTACAAAAAGTAAAAAGCTTGTTACTAGTTAATTCTCCCAAAAATTAACTAATTAGTAGTTACTAAATCACCAAATCTAAGTTGTGTTGTGAAATATTTATTATAAGTGATACAGACAGTACAGAAAGTTTATAAGATTGATTTGCAGTTTTATTAAAATGAAAAACAGTCTAGAGAATATATTGAAAAATACCTTATTTTGGAAATGTTTTTATTTTAAAGTCTCCAGGAAATGATCAGGGTGTGTTTGACTCTAGTGAATGTTTTTCTTGCTCCTTTTGCAAGTTGTGTCATATTGAGGAAAATGAAATGAATAAATAAATGTTCTCTGGTTACTGGGAACAATTAAAAAAAAATGTTGATATGTCATCACATGTCCTCATCATAAAATGTAAAACATGAAACTAGGAAAATAATAAAATACAGCAGCATTAGTTGTGAAACTGAAACATGCATTAGAGACAGTGACTTTAACTACTGAGAGTCAAAAAAATGAGAAGATCATGTTTAAAATGACTACATTTTTTTTATTTTTTTTTAAACCTGGAGGCCTCTTGCTTTATGATAAATATGCGCAGTCTGACTCACTTTCGAGGAAAGTAAAGGCTGTGTTTGAATGTGTTGTTCAGGTCATTGAGATGCAGGTTCACTACACCACAACATCAATTAAGTTAGTGCTGGTATTTAGATGCTGATTGTCCATTTTTGGCCTGACCTGGGTTCACATCAGACCAAGGTCATGCCGAGGTCATGCCTCCTAATTTATGAGTCTCCCTGATGAAAGACCTTCTCAACCAGAAGTTTTTTATTTGTGTAGTCAGCAACAGTTGGTGTCTACCACCCTTAGACCAAATATTAAGCTCATAAAACATGTTATGGACAATGACAAAACTGCCATGTGGTGTAACTCTAAAAACTTGGTACCAGTTTAATTCTGTCAAAAATGTTTGAAGAAATGAACAACACATGCTATCAGCTATCAACTACTAGTTTTATTTTTTAGGTGGATTGAATATTTAAAATATATCATTCAACATGATTTATCACTGACCCACTTACAGATCAGTTTTCCAATATCTGCATTAAATTTCCTCCATTGTCTCTGGTACATGTGAGATTCCTATGCTTTTATTAGCCTGATTCCTGCCTTAGTTGAGACATTCCATCAGGTCTATTCCTGCTTTCTCATTCATCCTAATTCTATTCATTCTGTCAGGAAACACACCTCTAAGATCATTGCATGTTGTTTCTGCTGTGGCCATTGGCTTCTAAGGATTTTAGAAATGATCAATAGAGTTGTTGGGGTAATGAACATGCAATTGATTAGTCATTTCAATAATCAATATATTATTCAACTATACATGATCCTGCAAATATACATGTTCATGAGCTCCTTCACAAGGTAAACATGTGTTTTATTGATGCTTTTCCTCCCAGGTGAACTGTTTTATCATTGAGCTGTGGCGATTAGACTTAACTGCAGACACTAAAAGGCACTGAGAAAATCAATTTAATCAATGTTATTGTATTTAATGTCCTGGCAGGGACAGACAGTAATTATGCAAATGAAACTTCTAAACTTACATTTCTAATAACATTATTGAAACAGTGTGTTTGCAATCAGCTTCACTTCAGTTGAAACCACACACAACGGCGTGAACAAAGCTTTTCAGTTTGCAGAATACACTTCTTAAGCAGAAAATATTCCTGTTTGTGTTTGTCCCTCACTGACTGTGAAAATGAGACTCAAGTGTTTGTTATTGTGAAAAAAAAAACAGTTTTAGCAGCACTTTCCTGAGACAGACGAGCAGCCGGATAAATAAATGCTGCGTCTGGAGAACCATCAGCAGCATGATGATGTGTCTGATGTGTCGCATAATGAACGTGTGTGTGTGTCAGTGTGTATTGATGTGTCAGCCCTGGCAGCTGCTCTGTGTTTGGACAGGATGAGCCTGGTTTGGTGGCTGCTGTGACAGAAACCTGTGGGATTGGCTGTGGATTCCCTCTGCTGGCTAATTAGACCCACACACACACACACACACACACAGAGCAAATACATAGAAATATTGATGCATCACCCTGTGCATCATTCAAGCGAGGAACACAACCTTCATGGGAATTAGGGTTAAAAGTTTTTTATTGTTGGAACAATGAGAACAGTCTCAGTCTTTTTTTAAATGCTCAAAAATACATACTGACCTGTTAAATGTAACTTTACTGAGTAACATTAGCCCTATTTGTAAATGTAGTGATACAGAACTAGGATTCAGCTACATAATGTTTTTCCGTGTTAGTGGCCTGAACAACAACAGATCTGTTTATCATTAATATCTTGTCTACCATTCTGAAGTGAGGGGAGTTCCACACCCTCAAAGTATCCCAGCAACACCTCTGCTGTGGCCTGTTTGATTGAGCAGCTCAGGGCTAAAGTTAACGCAATGAGTCAAACTCTCCAGTTAGATTGTGTACAAGCAAATAAAAAAAAAAGAAAACAGTGTTTAGGATGTGCAGCTAGAAATATTCCCCTGATAAACATGTTTTTTTGTTGAACACGACAAGGCGTAGAGCTGCAGAGCAGGTCCGCCCTCCACACGTCAACATTAACAGAAGCACAGATACACAGACAACACTAATCAAGCATTAAAAGGCCCCGGGGACACCGATTCCTGTTTTCTCTTTGACAGTTTCATATTTGCTGAGACTCATGCTCCATCATTTTTAAATGTGACTTCACTGGGTTACATAAGAGGAGATTAAATCTCATAAACAGCACAGTGCAAAACAGGCTTGGATCCTTTAGTTCAGTAAAGTAGAAATACTATCACCGAAAAATACCAATAACAATATAGTATTGCTAACAAGTAGAATTGCTTAACTGAATATGTTATTTATGTAGAAGTACATAAGTATTATCATCAAAATGTACATAAAGTATCATCTAAAAGTAGTCATTATACACACTATTATATATACTATATGTTATATCATCCTTGGCCACATCATCCTTATGGCTTCCCTTAAAAAACAAGATTGTAAAGATTTTATAAATATATCCACTAAATAGATCCTCACGTTAGGGTGCTATCTGTCTGGGTGTATCCTGCCTCTCACCTGTAATGGGATTGGCTCCAGCGGACCCTAATGAGGAATAGGCAGGTATAGAAAACAAATGACTGATTATAATTATTTAGTTGCTGGTGACAATTTGCTAAGTTCTTTTTTTAAATATAATATCAAAGATATGCTTATGTAGAAATAATGTCATAGATATTGTTGTCATTATTTTTGTATCTAATTATTAAAAATCCTGCAGCAAGACATGGAAAACTGTCACAGGGTCTAGAGACTACAAGAATGTGCTGGTAACCACTAGAACAAATTTAGTTTACTTATTTTAGAAAGATTGGAACATATAGTATTGCATTGCTATGTTGAATATCAAACACACTGCAGTGAAAGAGCAAGAATGACAGATGTGTTTCAACAAAGGAAAATAAGAAAAAATGAAAACTTTCATCTTTCAAACAACCTTCGTGGCTGATTGAGAACAGATTTGGGAGATAGTGATTGAAGTCTTACCGAGAGGACGTGACCGGCACATCTATGTTAAATTTCAACATTTATTAGCGTCCCCATCTCTCAAAAATCTCTGGCGGGGCCACAGGAAATAAGCTGGGGTTTGACACGGGTTTGACACAAAGGATCAAGATTGATGCTGAACATCCACATCTGACCACACGTGCTTCTGTACTCCCGATCATGATCCTGCAGACTTCCAGCAGGAAAATGAAAATTAATATAACAGCCAATCGTGAGGCTTGAAGGTGTGAATTTAATGTATTTGCAGTTCTAATCTAGCAAAGAGGTGAGCGAGGAAGCACTTAGGCATCTGTCGGGAGTCTAATGACCTTCCGTGGTGGTGCAGCAGGCTGCAGGGTTTGTGTAGCTGGACCTGCTGCGCCCGGGCTCTCTGAAGGCTTTAATAAAAGCAGATCCTGTTCTATCTGTCAAAACCACAGTCCTCAGAATGATGGATAGAGGCTCCGTCAAGCGCATAATGCTCTCTAAAGAGGAAAAATCCTCCTTCATTTTAACGCAGCAACGCCAATTACAGCTACAGCTCAGGTCTGCCGCCCCAAACAGCTCTTCCACACCCCGCTTTGGTTTCGGAACACTGAGTACCAAAACCCTGACCCCACACACTCAGATTGGAGGTTTTCCCTCACATATTCATGGCGTTTGACAAACCCAATCTCACACACACACACGTGTACACACATATATATATATATATATATTCATGCAGGTAGCTCTCAGGTGAAAAATTTGCAACCTGTGAGTGAGCAGTGGTCTGCAAATGAGGAGGTTCAAAGACTGGCAGTAAAACTTCCAAGGTCAGATCGGCCTTTCTGCTGCATCTGCGTTTCAGATACGTTTGAGTCAGAAATCCAAATCGTGTGTCTGTTGTACTTATTGGGGGGTTTGGAGCTGCTAAAAGCAGCTGCTGCAGATTTTCCGACTCAACTATCTGCTGCCATCTTCCCCACAACAGTATTAACACTCAGCTGCAGGCTCCTACTGGCTGATATAAAACACACACATGCACACACACATATACAATGCCTGGGTGTTGCAGGCTGATAAAGAAGCAATTAAACCCATCAGATTTCAGGCCTGTGTAAAAAAAAACACACTGGGTCACTGCTGGCGTTAAGAATAACTGGTTATTTATCCACAGAGGAATGGGAACACACACAAACACCCTGTCTGTGTGCAGTCCCATCATCTCTGGAACTTTCCTGCCGTGCTGCGAAGGCCATCTGTCAGGAAGTTACCTGCAGTGGCATCAGAAGACGCTCTGACATTCTGCCGAGCGTCATGGGAGCCCGTGTCAGCCATGGTAAAGGCTGAATTCTGCCTGTGTGTGTGGGATCTACAGCGGTTTAACCTGACGGCGTTGTAGCAGGCTGCTGAGAATCTGATCACAGGCCCTTACAGCAGATAATAATGAATAGCCATGGGTCAGTAACAAGTCATGCTTGGCAAGATGAGAAAGTCAAAAACGTTTACAAATATATTGTATTCAAAAACATTCATCAGGTCTTTCAAAGTGTAAATTTGGTCCTTAAAAGTCCAATTGTACCATTTGTTTTTACAAAAAATCACAATTTCTTCTTCTTCTCTTTGTATATCTATTTCTGTATTAGTGCTACGATTTTGTTTTTGATTTATTTTTTTAACTTATTTTTATTATTTTATATATATATATATATACATATATATGGTTATGGTGTTACAATGCAAAGATTAATTCGCCTCCCCACATTCAAAAAAATGTATTTATACATATTTGGTTTTTCTTTTAGTTTCCATTTTGTATTAATTTTGTTTTTGTAATTCTTTGTTTATCTATCTCCATGCTATAGCTACACAGTAAAACAAAACCAAAACAAAATATATACAAAAAATAATAAACTAAACAAAAAAGCTTTGGTTAAGCTTATAACATATACTGTAAGTGGCTGTAAGGATGTATATAAATCCCAGGACATGAAAATGTCCAGTATGAGGATAATTCAGTATGCAGATGTAGACGCGAGGTTAATAGCAGGTAAACTGAAGGGCTGCTGTTTGTGTGTAATCTGATTACTAAACTGCTGTGTGAATCTCTGCCTGACAGCTGTAATTATGATATGACTGTAGCATATCCACCATCATCAATATCATTGTCATTAATTCACTTGGATTGTCTGTGGAATTAACTTGGCAATAAGTGCATCACTGCATCTCCTGGTATGTGTGTGTGTGTGTGTGCACGCTCGTGTGTTGGTGTGTGTGTGTGTATTGCACACAATTAAAAATGAAAACATTTAATTGGTAATTATGCAGATGTGCTGAAGCTGTAAAGCTGTGGCCTGTGAATAAACTCCACAGGCCTGTGAGACGCTCAGGGAACATGTCTTCAAAGACCCAGCTTCAAAAAGCTCTTATTAACAGCTTATTAGGAAACGTGTGTGTGTGTGTGTGTGTGTGTGTGTGTGTGTGTGTGTGTGTGTCTGTGTGTGTGTGTGTGTGTCTGGTGGGGGCTGCCATCCTGTGTGTGCATGTTCACTTATTTGTATTCGTGTACATGCCTGGGCGACTCTGAGTGTGTGTGTGTGTGTGTGTGTGTGTGTGTGTGTGTGTGCGTGTGTGTGCGTGTGTGTGTGTGTGTGTGTGATACATATAAGAGCAGGGGCAGGGAGATAAATGAGAAATGCAAATACATTCCTGCAACTAATTACTCCTGATGAAAATAAGTGAAGGTCATTCTGCTGCCTGCTGGTACCTGGGAGGAAACTCTCCACAGGTCAGGGACCACAACAAAATACTCACTTTACTTCACCTGAAAACAACCTTTTTACATAGAATCTATAGGTGAGTGACAATGATAGGTGATATGGCCTAAAATCCACTGCAGCCCCTTGCAATAACAATATATATTGTGATATATAAATATGAAAATATAACCATTTGAAACAGGTTCCATAGACCCCAAGGATCCAAACTACTAAAAATACTCATTAATTATTAATATAATTAGTGATACTAATTATTACTAATTATTATCAGTTGGACGAACATCATATTTCACTATACTTCTGTATTGTTATCATTTTGCCTGCCTTTAATAATCTCTATAAATAGATATATACAAGTTCTATAATAATGGTGATATGGCTTAAAATACATGTTATGATATTGCAGCCTCTCGTGACTCATACACAATATACTATTGTGATATATAGAATATATGATACTGTATGTATATGTAGCGCCCCTTTGCTCCTTTCAGGGAATAACATAGGGGTTTAGCTACCCTAGGTTCTTTATAACTATTTATTATACTAGTTTATTTACTAGTTAGTAGCCAGGTTAGTAATAAGTAGTAATAGGTCAGACTGTTTTAAAATACAAACACACAGTTTACTTTAAATTCACACATTTAAACATACACACATTAATTTCAATGAACGCTAAATTAGTCACTCTTGTTTCAGTTATTAACACAAAATATCCTATACCCCAGGTATAGCTCTCAACACACATTCAAAATCCTATTCACAGTAATATACTTTCAAAAATATAAAAGGAAACTTATAAGCCGGCAAAAATAATGTCAAATACCACAAAGTCAGCACTTTTGACGAAGTAGAAGTCTTTGAGTGCGTAGCAATCCCAGTTGACGACGAGCGACATGAGCGAGTGAAGATGACGAGATGAGGGGGTGAGAGAACAACGTTCCCTGCTCCAGCATGCACAGCATCCACGAGCTGCAGGCGTGAACAACGCGTGTTCCACAGCGCGGTGGTTCGTTGGCTCAGCTAACGTTGTCTTCAGCGGTGTAAACTTCAGTTGTAGCTAGACAATGTCCTCTGGCTTCCTCCACGACATCTGTGTTCTCCTGACCGGCTAACACTGTCCGTTTAGCAAAGCACTCGACAAAGCTAACTTACAATGAAAGTTTACATTGACTAACATGGCGACTGCCCGAACTTTTACCGCGCGTAGCAGTAGATTTTCATTAACAGTCCCAAAGGCATTGTAGCAACGAAATAAGTTCACTAGCCGTTCACTTAGGTTACTACTATGTCTACACATCAGAAATACATGGGTTATACATTTCTATTTTCACTTAACTTCGAGTTTAACTGCACACGCACACATCCCTTTCGTGGCTATCTTATTATGAACTCTATTTATTAAAAGTATTTATTACACAAACTATTAAAGTATTTATTGTTAAGGTATATCAAATTCTTAAGGGCTACATATATACAGATTATTATACAGATTATTTTAGTGTTTTAATGATAGGACCAGTTTTATACGATTTTATATGATGTTACATAACCCTTCTTCTTGTGTCCTTTACAGAATAAGCAGGAGTAGATAATGGATGTGTGGATATTACAGAGTAAACATATCAGTAACCTGCAGTGGAAAACAGTAAATCTGTGTTTCCTAACAGCAGCAGAATGAGGGAAGACATTTCTCTTTGTGAGCTGCTTGTTGCTTTAATTGGTGAGGCACCGGGCAAACATTGTGGATGTGCTGCCAGGATCCTCCCCCTGCCTCCTCCTGCCCTTTGCTAACACTGAGACGCTTCCTGGCTCTTTTAATTTGCCAGGAAGATATTATTAGGAGCATCCAGCTCCTCCAGAGGAGCAGCCGGGCGTCTGCTTTATTAAAGTGATGGATAGAGATGGAGAAGGGCTCTCTGAGAAATTATAAGGCTCCAGGAAGCATCTTGTCTTTTGTTCCGAGCCTCTCAGGTCACCCTCTGTCTGGCTCGATGACATGTTGGCGTCAATGAAAGTCCCATCGGCCCCAGGCTAATGTCATATGTCCAAAGTTTGTTCAGTGGTTGGCTGGACTCTAATGGCCGTCAAGGCACAATTTGGTTAACTGCTCCTAAAGTTGATAATGGTTTACAGACAGCTTCAGGGTCAACAAAGCAAAAGCTGGTGACTGTTGGTAAATGAAATGCATTTTTTCATCCAAGAATAGAGCAGAACAAATCAACATGATGCTACCTTCATTTTATGAAATACTTATACTGTTCTAAACACACGTTTGGTAGCATGATATGTGTAAATTCATGGCTAAAACTTAGAAATATGCATTTTCATGACTGATTTCTAGTCACATTTGGCTATGAATGGAAATAGCCTCATCATTAAGCAACTCAACCAGACTTTTTTCACCAGTTTCACCTGATTTGTGTCTGAAAATCAGCTCATAGCTCCTATTTATTCAGGTCTGATGTTCTATTGCTGCTTCTCTTGGTTGGAAAGAAAAGATGAACAACTGAGCTATGAACTTCTTACATACAGTAGTTAACTAGACTGACATCAGTGTAGGTGTAAAAAATGTACGTAGGAGAGTTTTTACACCACTAGTTTGATTATTTGATCCACACCACGCAATAAAATTATTACTATGTAGCATAGTGTCAAAAGAGCTACTTGTAAGCAACTGGACTTCTTTTTGTAGCTTGAAGACATTTCACCTTCATCCAAAAGGCTTCTTCAGTTCCCTAGAACTGAAGTCCGAGTCCAGTTGCTTACAAGTAACTCCTTTGAAACTACAATGACCTGGATGAGTGAGAATCTACACAGACATTATGTGGCATATAAACTCCAGGGTGGTATACTTTCACACTAAATATACCAAACCAAAGTCCACATCTTTGTTTAGGGGTCTCTGTCTGTTTGATTTAATGCGCTTGAGTGCGACTGATGCTTTCACACCAACGAAAAAGCACCAAACTAAGCACCACCAACTGCTGTGAGTGAGAAAGCACCCTAATTCAACTAACTAAAAAAATGTCAAATGTTGATTAGTGTTTCCAAAGCTGAGAGAAGAAAGAGAAAGAAGTCCACAACCCAAAGATCATCAGTTTACTATTATAGAAGACTGAATAAACAAGAAAATAATCAGAGAAGATAAGCTGAAAGAAGAGAATTTAGACATTTTATCTTAAAATGACTCAAATTGATTAATCAATTATCAAAGTAATTAGTGATTAATTTTATAATTGGAAACCAAATAATTAATGGTTGCAACTATAATGAAGAGGAGAAAGAGAAAAGTAGGGCAACTGTTTGAACACATCAAAACTAGAAATTCCCATATGATTGGTAGGCGAAAAATGATCATCTGGTATCACAAGATAGGATGTAGGGGCTTATCAGTAATATGCAAGTAATATGCTGCTAAATTAAGAAATAATTATGTTTTATGGTCTGATAAGGCTGTTTAGATCTGGTTAGGTTAAGGTTAGTGTTAGTTTGGAACATGAACAGATCATGTTTTGGGCTAAAATTATCACTTCAAATGTTAAACATGGCAAACAAGTCCCGGTACTTTGGTAAAAATGCCCAGATATTACAGATAAAAATGTCTACTGCTGAAATTTGTCACGTGTCTGTGGTAGAATTACTACGACCGGTAGATGGTGTCGCTGACCAATGGATGATAATGACTTTCTAACCTTTCTAACCCTGTGAAAACCATTGATACAACCCGTTCAATTACTAGTGTATTATTACCATGCCATCTAAGAAATGTGAAAAAATAACATCATTACGTTCAGTATTTATGATCAATTTCAATTCATAGTGAGAATTCACAATTCATTATTACTTTGTCATTAATAGTAAATGTACATAAGTAGATGTGAGTTCACTGTTGAGTTTGTAGAAGCAATGTGTCCTGCAACAGCATAATTGTAACTAAATACCCCTCCTACTAAAATCCTGTCATCCCAAGCAGCATTGTTTCATGTCCAAAATATTTCCTCGCAGCCACTGTCAGTCTGGGAAAGTCCTGAGTGTAAATGATCCTCATCTGATGTGTCAGGCTGCAAAGACTCTGTGTGTCTGCATCCAGAATGAAACCGGCTGCAAACTGTCAGCAGGAGGAATTCTCTCAGACTCCAACCACAACAACTGCTGCGATGTCCAGTACCTTCTTCCTGCCAGCAGCAGGGGGAAAAAAGTCATTTATCTGGGTGGCTGGCTGATGTATTAACAGATTCTCTAGAAAAAAGCAATTTATAAATTGTGAATTTATACTTGATTGGAAGGGGAGCTGGATGTCTCCAAACTCTTTAATAAACATTGTTTGCCTTGTTGCTGTTGGCAGCAGATGATCAGCTTTCTGTATTTTCCTGGGTGAATGAGACAGTCACACAAATCTATGTATTTTCTGATCTGCTAACACAATGGTGAAAATCAAAATGAAATTAAAAATGGCTCTTCAGATCATGCTGGAACATATGTTAATCTAAACTCTCTTTACAAATCTATTTCTTTATTTCCTTTTATAAAATGCATGTTTTCTTTCTCTCAAACTCAACGTGACTATGTAACACAAAACAACCAGTTTCAACCAATAACATTTTGACTTCCACATCAATCTTAGATCAGTCTTTCTCAGCCCTGCCCACTTTTTAACAGTTTAATAAAGCCAAAGGATTTTGCAGCTAAATACACTAAAATGTTTCATAAAGGGTCCACACTAGAGTTGCAGTGATTAGTTGATTAACGGATTAGTTACCAATCATTACATTTTTCACCAGTTTTGGTAATTGAATAATGGATTTGACTCATTTTAAAGAAGAAAATGTCCAAGTTATCTGGTTTCAGCTATTTTTTTTCTGAATATTTTCTGGTTTATGTAGTCTTCTATAATAGCAAACTGATGATGTTTGGGTTGTGGACTGTTAGTCTGAACAAAAAAAAGACCTTTTAGGTTTAATTGTGCATAACTTTCTATAAAATATCATATTCATTACTAATTTTGATTAATCACTTCAATAATTGATAGATTAAGCCACTATCAGAATAGTTGTTAGTTGCAGCTCTACTACTGAAGCTCTAACCTTTATTTCAGTGCTTTTTTAAGCCACTTAGGGTCAGTAAATACATTACCTGTTTGCTTCCTTTTAGCTCATTGTTTTCCACCAAATCTTTCTAAAAGCCAATGAGACTTTTTCTACAGCTTTCCCTCCCAATGTATGAGTTATTTGTTTTAGCTTTTACTTCTCTGTTTATATCTGCAGCCTGAGGCCCGTACATCTACCTGTTCTCCCCCCATCCTGTCACCATCAGGCAGATCAGGTTCCCCCCGCGCTCTTAGAGCAGTTTCTGCTGCATTACAGCAGGAATGTGTGTTCCTGCTGGAGCCAGAACAGCCTGTGACAGCAGAACAATGAGCTCAGTGTGCACAAGTCTATTGGCTCTCATCACCCGGACTGCTTGACACCATTTCAGCGAGCAGGGATGCACCAGGCTGCAGTTTTTCACTGCCCGTGACAGTGTATTAAACTTTAACTGAACTTAAAGAGGGGATAAGTGAGGTCTTTCCTCTCCCATAGCACAGAATGACCATAATCCACCTGTGAGGAGTTGATTGGGTTGTTGATCGATAGCGGAGGCTCGGTGATTACTTGGCTGCTGAAAACTCACTTTCTAGCTTCTGCTGTGGAACAAAAAGTACATTAACCCACTTGCTGCAGTTATCAAGTTTATCTACACTTATCTGCAGGTTTTTTTGTCAATTACAGCCTGCTAGAGTTCAAGAGGATGAGAGAAGGGATGAATCTCAACTAGGGCTGCAACACTTAGTCACTTAAGTGATTAGTTGCCAACTATTACATTAATTGCTGACTATTTTCAAAATCAACTAATCCATTTGAGTAATTTTTTAAGAAGAAAATGTCCAAATTCTGTCGATCCACTTTCTTAAATCTGAATTAACTGATTAATCGTTTCAATAATCGATAGATTAATTCACTCAATCAACTATCAACTAATAATAATACTACCAATGATGATGATGATAATAATAATAATTATTATTAACTTTATTCTAGAGCTATAATGACTAATTGATGTGTTGTCAACTATTATATTAATCACCATCTATTTTGATAATGAATTGATTATTGAATTTAAATCAAGAAAATGTTAAAAGTTTCTGGTTCTCTCAAATCTGATTATTTTCTGGTTTCTTTAGTCTTCTATAATAGTAAACCGATGATCTTGTGGACTGTTGGTCTGAAAAAAGACACTTTAGGTTGAATCTTCAGCTTTTGGAAAACTGTTGTTTCCATAAAAAATGAATTATCTATGATCAAAATAGCCATGAGTTGCAGCCCAAAGTAACATGTCATCATAAATCTACCTGTCATCATAAATCTGCAGCCACATCAGCATGAGTCTATGCACATCGATTTGTGGTTGTGGAGAAATTTGAAGTGTGTTCGATAGGACTAACCACAACCAAATCACAACATCACCACAAGAGTTTTAATCATTTAATGCACATGTGAAGAAAAAGTGTTAGGAGTCGATCTGGTTTCCTTTAGTTTGTCTTAACGTATTGATCCATTAATGACAAGTTCTGATGTCCCGAAAAGAAGATAGTATTAATTGAGAAGTATGAATTTCTCTATGGCTTGATGCAAATTAGTGGCAACAGGCATTCATGGTTAAGATGGAAAAGAACACAGGAAAGAAAATGTTTTATGTATGCCACAAATTATCTATGATGTTTCATTTGGGGGATTCTCATAGTATTTTACTTAAGTATGATGTCATTATCAGTGTATTATATTCAGCACATGACATAGAGTATATCTTATAAAATCACCTGTTTAAACAAAAAAAATAAGCTGGCACATGTTTTTATCTTAGCATAAGTCATCAGATTTTAGATAGTTTTGACAAATTTGCAACCTTCAAATTGTCATTGTGCTGTCCACTACTTATATTAACAGGTTATTGGTCCTACTCTGACTGGTCCTAGGAGAAACCAGAACTTGCAAAAGGTTGCTAGGTGCATACAGCGCATGCAACTGCACTGGCATCATATGAACGATTCTACCTCAGCTGCAGTCTGGATACAGGTGGTGTGATACAAATTCACAACAACCAGTGTTGAAGGATTAATCTTACAATAAGAGATAAAAAATACTGACAGACACTGAAGCCTGAACTCCCAGGAAGCTGAGCTAACAATCTGAGGAGGAATGACTGCGGAGCCGAGGTAGAAATGCTGCAGGCCTGAAGGGTCCATTGCGGGCGGGTGTGATGCTGCCCATATATGGTTGACAGGAAGCTGCTCACACAGACACACAGAACAGACTCAAGTGCTGAGAAGACCGGGAGGAAGCGTTTGGTTGTCGCGGTTGTTTGAGGTTTAACATGACTCCTGATTAAAGGCCCGGTATTAATTCTCACATCTCCAGCAGCAGCTCAGTGCAGTGATAACACAAAGCTGTCTCAAGTCTTCCTGGACTCAACAGGGACTCTGTCTGGGTTTCACCTCAGGTTCATTCAAAGCTTAAATTGAAAACTCACTTCACCTAATAATGTCGCAGTCTACCTCCTCAATAAACTCTCCCTGGACTCGAGAGGAGACGCCTTTCAGGGACTAAGTGCTTCCTTTTTGACTGCGAGGAAAATCCACTTCCTCAGCTGAATGATGTGAAAGTGAATTACTCAGAGCTCTTCACTGAGAGCTGAACTGAATATTAGTTTGTTCGAAGCTGTGTTTGTAGAGCTGGATCCGTTCCCTGAAGAGGAAGGAAGGAGGAAGGCTTGGCTGATGTGAACATGTAAACACACAGTGACAGCTCTCCTTGTGAATCAGCATCACTGCCCAGAAATCATCAAATCTTAATGACCAATCTCAGATTCTTCTTAGTCTGACTCACCCTGGATTAGGTTGCAGACCTTTAAGAAGTCCTTTAAACAGCACAGTAATTCCTCCTGTGAAGCAGAGTTCCACAGCGCTGCTGTATGAATATCAGGTGTCCGGTGTGGGCTCTTAAGCCTACATGCGTAACCGGATTTGTGCTATTGTCACAGAGCATGTCCGAGATCCACGGCTCTGTAGCTGTTAGCCAGGACCACGTCACCTGAGAACAGATGGAGGTTATACGGTTTCAGAGAAACTGAAAGAAGTGTCTTAGTCTGTCAAAATAAACACAGAGTCACCTCTGATTCTCAGGCTATGAAACAAATAAACAGAAATGGACTTTTAAAATAATCCAGCAGTTTACAGTATCAGAGCAACTGCCTTTTACCTTCTACTACATGATGTTTTGAATGTTTCATTACTTTAAGATGCCCTAAATAATAGATATATTAAGTAATATGCAATATAAGATAAAGTTGTAAAACTATCGGGGATAGTTTCAAGCTATATACATCAATGAGACCCCATTATGTTGCTGCACTTGTTTTACATATTATTGCCATATACTGTATAGTAATACATATATTTTAGCATGGTAAAATAAAGTAAGATAGTGAGTTTAATTTTATTTAGTGAGAATTTTCCAAAATTCGGTTGTGAGACCATGATGCTCCCATGTCACATGTCCATACCCACCTAACTGTAGGAACACTGTTTTTATGTGACATCTTTTTAGAAAAATGAAGGGAAAGTACTTGTTGCCATATGGCAACACTAGGCAACAGATGGTTAAGATAAGAAATGGCAGCAAAAACACATGCTTCTCAGATATTTTGGTGCTATTTTGCTTCCATAACACATTTTCTTTGAAATGAGTAAAATAAAGTCCACACTGATGTGTTTACTGACTTTATTAAGCCCATGTTGCAGCTGAAAAATGCAAGTTGCTGATTTAGTCTTCCCACATACTGTTGGAATAAAAAGGGTGATTAGTCCACTTACCCTTGTATCATATTAACCCATTTCCCAGGTAATATTAGCCAAAATTTATAAACATGATCTAGAAATTGTTACTGATGTGTCATTGACTCTAAAAATAAAATCAAAACAATTAAATAAATAATAAGTAAATATTAGTCATCTAGAATGAAAAAATGTTCCCCTGGGCCTTCTTTGAATACTATAAAGGCCCAGAAGGCTCCCCCTCTGATGGAGAGTGAGTCATGGTGCAGGTTCCTCCTCCTGCTGGTTGGGGTCCAGTCTTGTCTCTGCATCCCACTGACAGCAGAAAGCAGGAGAAACAGCTCCTGTTGTTTTCTGTCAGCAGCAAAGAGGCAGCCTCTGTGTTCTTCTCTCAGTGTGGGAGTTCATGTTGTTTTCCGCAGGCTTCCAGCCGCCTGGCTGTCACTGTACCTTTGTTCTTCTGCATTTGTTTTTTTTATCTGTCACCACAGGATCATTTTCTTGCCTTCTCACAACTCGTTCCTAAGCTCTATATTACTGGTTTCAGCTTGTCGCAATGAAGGTTGATATTTGTGAAAAGTCTGTGTCATTGTCCATTTTAAGGAGACTATAGAGTTCTACTTTACTGCAGTACAAGAAAAGATCATTTGATACAGAAATGATTATTATCATCAAACAGCACAATGGAAAGGTTAAGTGAGTCTCAGCTCTTCATTTTACAGGTTCTTAACTACATATTGTTGTTCACCAGTAACTTCTTTAGAGTTTATATAAGTTTGCATATGAATTTACTAGGTAGTTTATATAAGTGTTCATACCTGTGTCTATAAGATTATATAGTTCATAACTGTGTTCATATGTAAGCAGTGTATGTTAATGACCACATAGTAACTACCTTTGAATATGTGGTTAATGTGTTCATATGTAGTTATTATATATATCATAAATGTATTTATCTGACAACATATCAGGGATAATTATATATATCAAGATTCCTAGTATATTATACAACCTGTTTTTATCACTAACAACCACATTGGAACATATTAATCATGTATCAATTTTAGATACTACTGGTAAATTAATAGTAAAATACAGTATATTAGATTATTGTTAAGTGTATTACAAGTTTGTTAAATACACTTTATACAGTTACAACCAGCTTTATACAGCTTTACACATAGCAAATAACACATTTAAAAAGGAAATACCAACCATTTTAAACAGTAAGAATGTCAAAATATATTTTATGCTAAATCTTTATGTGAAATGTCACTAATCGTCAGATAAATGTAGTGGGGGAAAATACAATATTTCCCTCTGAAATGTAGTGGGCATGTAAAGTAGCATCACATGGAAATTCTCAAGTGAAGTACACTACTTGAGTAAATGCTCCCGGTTAGTATACACCATTGCCTATTAATCATGTTCATATACCACCGAACTAGTTTAATCATGGAGGTTATTTATAAAATCTATTAATTGATTATGCAGTTTTCACATGGAAGCAAATAATAATGACAATAACGTAAATATTATAAACTACTGGATACATCATTTATTAAATGAACCACTACAACATTTATTTCAATTTCTCATAATGTTTCCAAAATAAATCAATTTTAGAAGCAATGATCTGAGTTTATCTGGTTTGATTTAATAACACAGTTTGTCATTTTCTGCTGATAGACGTTTCCAATCAAACAGTAGTAAAACATCAAGTTGACATTGAGTAAAAACGCTGGATAAAGGAGTTACAAATTAAAAACTATTTTTTCTCTGATGATGTTGGACACTTTTACTCGAGCTGCTGCTAATGTCTATTCATCTTATTTCTTTGAAATCTTAAAATCCAGACAAGCGATAACTCAAATCCTACCAAAAAAATACACTGATGCACACAACCCTTAAAAAAGTTACATATTAAGTATTGTATGTTGTGCAACTTTAAAAACTTGATTTTATTTATTATAATTTTTTTTTAGTTTCTTGTAATTGGAAATAGAATGTTCTATCAACAAGAAAAAATGTTTCTCAGTATTTTTTTTTTTTTTTTAATCTTGTCCTTGTTCCAGACGCCAGTTTGTCCATATATTCAGCAGCAGTTCTGTCAATAGACATCATAATCTGTGACAGTATATCAGGTGTCAGGATTTCCACAGCTAATGCTCTTATTATCATCGCAGGAGTGTGAGGCAGCATTGATCCTCTGTCTATAAGAAAATGTCATGGAGATTAAACATGCACGGAGAAATTAATCTTTTCAAATCTTTCAGTTGTGTCACTAAGCTTGTTCCATAACTTTTAATGACAATGGCAACGATATGTGTTTAACCTTCAAGTTTAACTTTCAAGTTTAACCCTAAATATTGATTTTGAAAACTTCTCCTTGTTTGAATATATTATTCCATCATTTTGGTCACTATGGTTATACCAGAGGGTGAATGTGTCCTTCTAGACTTGTAATTATAACCATGCAGTTCTATTGTAGCAGCGATTTCAGAGACTGAGTCAGAATTATGAGGCTGGGTTTCCTTTGTGAACACATCATTTCATGTTATTCTGGTCCTGAGCTATCAGAGCCACATGTGTTCTGTTGATCATTTGTTTGGTTGAGCCACAAAATCTAAATTATACTCCAACATTTCATTTTGGATGAGGAGCACTGAGCCAGAATAATGTGAAAATAGACTGAACATCTTTCAAAATAAAATAAGTGAACTAGTATTAGTCAGTGGTGGAAAGTAACTAGTACATTTACTCAGTTACTACACTTATTTTCAATTTTTTAGTATTTCCATTTTATGCTGTTTTATGCATAAAGGTGTATTTACTTTTCACATGAAGATTTGACACAATATAATGTCATTTATTATTTCTATTTTTTTAAATCATGCTTTTCTTTTTTTTTTAAATATGCTATTTGCTGCTGTATAAAGTGTAGTAAACATATGATACATTTACACACCTCTAATATATTCAAAAGTATCTAAAATTGGCCTAAAATACTTGTTATAGAGTGTTAGTAGTGTATATATATATATATATATATATATATATATATATATATATATATATATATATATATATGTACTATTTTTTTTTACAAAAAACATCATGTTTTGGTGTGAGTTTTGACAGAAAATGTGATATAAAACTAGTTGATAGCATGTCTTTTTAATTTTAAACCTTTTTTAAGAGAGCTAAACTATCTGGTACCAAGTTTTTAGAATTACAACACAAGAGACTTTTGGTATTGTCCCATTTATAAATGGTCCTACATTATATTTTAGAACACACCAATGAATTTCATGATGTCATAATCCTATGGAAACAAAAGACTCACACACAGCAGCAGGTGAATTTAACAAGCAACAGAACCCAAGAGCCTGAGGCAGCAGAGCAGGAAACAACAGGCAGCAGGTCACACGGAGGTCTCCCAGATACCACAAAAATAAATAAGTGGCATCTGCATTCAGGAATTTAATGCAGGTCACCGCAGGTTAATGAGAAGCACAAACAGGTGGCGGAGGAGCAGTTTGGGTCCTGTTCAGACAAGGGAAGCAGATGGTCCAAAGTGCAACTGTGGTTTTCAGGGTGTGTCCAATTCCTTTTTTCTCATTAGACAGCAAACATTACACAAAGGGTTTGTCCTGGATTCTCTAATTATTCACAGATGTGTTGGGGTCCTAACATGAGCCCGACTCATTAGTGTCATCTCCCATCACCTTTAGGAGCCAGGTGCTTTGTCGAGCAATGCAACTTGAACGGTGGAGCGGTACCTGCTGATCCGTTTTAGTGGCCAACACTGGAGCCAGCCTCTGGCACTGATGGGTTAAATAGATCATTTTAATAATCCTAAATTCAAGTACCGGTAGGAACATTTGTTTAAACTGATCATAAACAGCGTGTTAACATTTGATTTAATACAGCTGAAGAGAGGAAATGGCAATTAGGTGTAATACAGTCACATTAAAAATGGTCAAACCTTTACAATTAAAGAAATATTATGATTCTAAATATTTCAGATTTTTTAATACACTCAGATATCTCTCTCTCTCTCTCTCTCTCTATATATATATATATATATATATATATATATATATATATATATATATATATATATATATAACAAATGCTAGGTAAATTTTGAAGAGGAAAGCTCACTAGTCACATGAGTCATCATTTTGGTAATGATCAAGAGGAAATCCTGGTTTCTGGATCACTTTGAATTTGTTGTTGTTTTGTAACATTGAGATGATTGGACCTTTAAACAGGCACCATGGTTTGGGTCCTCCTGGTGGTGATATCTGCCCCCAACAGGCTCAACTTTTGCTTTTGATTCAACAAGTCCAGGACAACAGGGTTGGTGGAGGTCCACACTCAGGGTTTTTCTAGTTTCCTTTCTGTTAATTCTCTCTCATTGTCAATAATATATCTCACATTAGTATGTTTTCCAACCTACACAAAACATGTTTTTGAGCACAGTGAAGTCTGTTGTTTAGTAAAACTGACATTCATGCATTTTTTGTTGAATAATAATTTACTTTGGATCATGGAATTGATCAGACTCATTTCATGTGGTAACATATTTGGACTTTTAAGCTTCTGTGTCTTTGTGCTAGTTGCTGTTCTGTCATTTTTCCATTCTATAACATATCTTAAAATTTTAAATCCTCCACAGATGTAAATGCCACATATTATAGTGATTTTATCAATATTAATACACCTGGAAGTAATCTGTGCTCGACGCTGCCGGATGTGACAGTTTGAGATAAATCAGTGCAGTGTGTGAGACAAGCTGTGTGTGTCTCAGACGTGTGGAAATAGGATTTTCAGCACCTGATTTTATGACGTTTCCACAATAATTTGGCATCACAGCAACCAGCCACACTGAGCGTGTCGGATTATTTCAGGACCGGCAGGGCCTGAATGCATTTTTACCCGGGGGGGTGAAATCACATCTTGTTCACACGGATCCGTGATGAGAAATTCCACAGACGGATTAGTGGTGCGGTGGCCGGGCAACATATTTACATTAGAGCCGGATTTCGCTGTATTTGCGTTTCGCAGGTGGCGCCTCACAGGTTCACGGTGGCGTGTTGAAGTGAGGCCATTTCACGCCGCCAGAGAGCCGTGTCAGGACGGGACTGAGCGTGTTTTGTCTGTCTCTGTTACAGAGGACCAGATCCCCCACGGCTTCCCCACCATCGACATGGGCCCCCAGTTGAAGGTGGTGGAGCGGACGCGGACGGCGACCATGTTGTGCGCCGCCAGCGGGAACCCTGACCCTGAGATCTACTGGTTCAAAGACTTCCTGCCCGTGGACATCAGCAGCAGCAACGGGCGGATCAAACAGCTGCGTTCAGGTACAGCCCCGATATTTACACACTCACATCTTTTTATTAGTCAGTGCACTACCACCTCATCAGGTAAAAATATCCTGTTTTTGGTGAAATTAGTCCATTATTGAGTAGAATTATCTTGTTCTGTTGGCAGATAATTTAGCTTATTTACATTTTCTTGGATTTTGTTCGATTTATTCTTGTTTTAGGAGTACATTAATCGTTTTTTCATAAAAGGTAGAGGTTGTATACACCTGGACTGCAGACAGGTGCATAGGAAAGCCCTTGTAGAAGGAAAAAGAACACCAAAGACACAAAAACAACAGCCCACTAGAGAACCACTACTAGCGACAGCGTCTTACTCAAAGATGTTATAATTTCACCATTTCCTACATATACTGTGGTATATATAATTTAGCTACTTTTCTATAGAAATACACACTTTCTACAGACACAACACTAGTCAGTTAAAAACAAAGAGATAAATAATCACAGATGAACCCCAAAAAAGCTTCATGCAATCAACAATCTTGTTTTCTTAGAACTTGACCAAATTGACCTACATGTAAATCAGGAAAATAACTGAATATAAGCTAACGCCGACAAAATAAGATCATTCTACTCAATATTGGACTCATTTTACCACACAACATTTTTACAAAATTACTCACTAGTTTTTGCAGTGTGACACAGTCGAAACATGACAAGCAGGCAGCCTGCGACACCTTCAAGTGTTTGTGTGCACAATCTGACATATTCAGTGTATCCTGGCTGTTTGGGATGTCGTGTGGGACGTGGTGACACTGTATAAACATGATGCGAAGCCTGACAGACACAGTCAGGATGGAGTGGCAGCTCCCGGCCTATAAGCCCACTCGGAGGAATTTGCCAAAGCCATAGGTAAGGACAAACACGCTGCGTATTATTAAACCGACAGAAGGGCAATTTGTTTCAATTTGGTTGGTCGGGCCCCGTCGCCACACACGGCTCTCAGTGCAGATGGTCGGCTGCCTTTCATATATAAATCAGTTATCCTGCGCTGTACAGGTCAAGTAAAATATAGCTGTGTGAGAAGCCAGCACTGCACAATTATTCAATTTATTTTTTTGAATGAAATTCATTATATAGAGGAGTGATTGGATTTGCTCATGAATTAGTTAGTCCTATTAAACGACCATGATCCATTAAGAAACACTAATAGCTTTATTTTTCAATTTGAACCCTTTGCTCTCTGGCGTTGAAGAAAGAAAACGTCCTCTATACGCAAAGCTCGGTGCTTCAAACTTAAGTCTGACGGTAATCACGGCCGGAAATTCCCCACAGCGGAGTGGCGTGACCCCGAGTGTCGACCCGCCTCCACCGCAGCAACTGAGGCGATATTGGGAGAGAAGAGGATTAGCGCGACAAGTCAACGCCGCTCAGCGGTAAACGATGCTGGGCTATAACAAAAGGTCACGACCCCGCGGTAGCAACAGGACCGACAAAAGGAGGCGACTTTGATGCTTTAGACAGAGGGAAACACAGATGTCTCGCTGAAAGCGGGAAACAGGCATTCACGGCTGAATTATTTGCAGTGGTAAAGGGGAAACTTCAGCCAGCTTCTCCTGCTTTCAAAAAGTTGCAGGACCCAGAGGAGAACAGGAACCGACCTGTTCACTCAACACAGTTCTTTCTTCTCTCCTATATCCGAAGAACTGTTGATCATTTATTCACAGGCTCAACTTGGAGAAAAAAAGACAGAGTGAACTCAAGAAGGAATCTGGGCTGGTGATATACACTATACACTACCTTTTAAAAAGTTTAGGGTCACTTAGAAATGTTTTTATGTTTGAAAGAAAAGCCCTGTTTTTTCAATTTAAATGTAATGTAAATGACTATTCTAGCTGCAAATGTCTGTTTTTTTAATGCAATATCTCTTTAGGTGTATAGAGGCCCATTTCTCCAGTGTCTAATGGTTCATTTGCTAATTGAATTAGAATTTAATAGATAATTAGAACTACAGTACAATTAGCTTAACACAGCTAAAACAGTATAGCTGGTAAGATGAAGCATTATTTGTCCAAAGCAAAGTTTAAAGGAGAAAATTATTATTTCAAATAAGGATAATTTATTTGTTAATGTCTTGACTATATTCTCTATTCTTTTTTTCAATTCATTTGATAAGTAAGAGTGTGTCCTTCCATGGAAAACATAATTGTTTAGAATCATCCACTGATGGGGTGAAACTGCAGCATTACAGAAAAAATAACTTTAACTCATCTTCTGGCTCTAAAGGCTGAGAATCTGCACACAACTGACCCCAAAACAGAACAGTTTTTACCATTATGCACCAAAAATACAGGATCCTACAACTCCCATCACGCATTCAGCTGTGTCCTGCCTCATAAACAGTCACATCTTTTACTTCTCCCAGTGTCTATTTGGGGTTCCTGGTTGTGGTTGACAAGCTGGATCTGAGGTAATCCCACCAACATCATCAGGGTTCTTATCTCAGATTTGACAAAGCTCCTCCAAAGCCACAGAGGTTAGTTGTTATATAACAGTTTTCAGAGCATTTTCCCTGGTGTGACAATTGAGAGTAACATATAAAATCATTGGGTGGCTCCATTAATAGTTGATTAGAATTCATTAGATCTGTTTGGAAGGAGCAAAATGGACTAAAAGCTGCATCTGTCAACACACTCGTACAAAGTTACTGTGACGTTCTCAACTGATGTATGAAGACTGATAAACAGAAAGGCAAAGCATTCCTCTCCAGACATTGTGAAAATATAATAAAGTCCTATTATTTTTCACAATGACACCCTGAAATCTGCCATGATGCCCTGATTTCATGCCGCCGTGGCGTGAGTCCCCAGCTGTGAGTCATGGCAGGTCTCACTGTTCCCCAGCCTGGCCCTCTGAAAGCTGCTGATGTCCCCGCCCTGGACCCCCCGGGGCCACACAGCTTCCAGGGCCCCCCACACCCCCTCCGCTATCTGTCTCCACCTATCTGACGCTTCTCTGTGGTCCACCTGGTTTATTGTTCAGATCTGTGACATCTGCATAGGAAAAGCCACTCTCGCAGGAACCTAGAACCAATAACATTAGACCCACCACTCAATAACTATAGTGCCTTTTTTTTAGGTAAAAAACACATGTTGACATGACAGTCCTCTGTGTTTCCAGGTTAAACAATAAATTATTATTACTGTTGTCATCAAAGTTAAAACGCATGACCTCTAGAATTTAATTTTTATAAATTTCATATATAAGTAGAATTTTTTCTGACTCATTATGTTTAGTATAAGCGATCAATATTTAATACAACCCCCCCTGTTTTGCTTTCAGACCATTATATGTGTGTTATCAGTGTGTTACCTCAGCCTCAAAGATGTGTTAGTAATGTTCTAATGTTATAGAAACAATATCATGACTTTACGTTAAAAATATCCTGAAGTTATAGCAACAACATCTTGACATTAAGGTATATGGTGAAAAAAAAAGTCCTGACATTACAGTAAACAGATTTCAATGTCAAAGTAAAAATGTGCCTTTTTTTAAATCCTTTTGCTTTTAACCAACCAACTAAGCATCATCAGTCATAATATTCTAACCAGTAGATGCTTCCAGATGGATAGTGACGACCTTCTGAACCTTGTGCAGGTGCAGCAGGCTCCGCCTCCTCTGCATGTACGAGGCTGATAACCACCGATGTCGCCTGGCTAATGGGCTGAAAGCATCCATAATGTGTGTTTAGGTTAAAATCGGGTGTTTTTTACAATTAACCAATTATCTGATTCCAACACTGCACAAGAATCTGCTGAACACCCCGATGACACGCAGCTGCTCTAAAACTGCATCTGCAGTGTTCTGCTCCTCCTCCAATGGAGCAGGACCATCAGAGCATTTCAGGACATGCATGGTTTCTGTGAATTGCATCAGAAGGAGAGGCACAGCTTGCGTTTTTATCTGCCTTGCTATGGGAGGGAGGGGGGCTGGAACCACAACCTGAATGAATGAGGGGTCAAGTGCTTGATAGCCAGGTGCTGTCAGGGAAAAGAGCAGGTGTGTGGAATAAGGAGCTTTATGATCACAGCAGGACTCAGAGGGAGCAAATAACCTGGTGCATAAAGCACAAAACCACATTTTCAAATAAATAACCACACGCACAAATGACAGCCTGGAAAGCTGCAGCCGTGGGGACAATTCATGAGGAAAAATAGGACGAATATGTACAGAAGGTGATGCTTTATACATTTCTTTGCACAGTTGTCATTTATGAAAAGTCATTGAAAATAATAATTAAGCTTCTACGTATTAAAGAATTTCTAAGGACGTACAAATTTTTGCATTAGACAGGAATAGCAGTTGCGCTTTTCTCTGCTGTTTTTCCTTCTCTCTGCTCTCCTGCCCGTTCTTGTCTTTTCACTATTTTTCTCTCATTTTCTTTTTTACTAATGCTTATCTCTAATCTTATTTGCATTCAAATTACCTCACCAGGTGGTACACCAATCAGAGGTAAGAATGCTGGGTACAGAAAAGGTCCACACATCCTCCTCTTCCTCCTCCTCCTCCTCCTCCTCACTGAGCCTTCCTCCTGCTCCACCTCCATCCTCCTCCTGTCATCTTAATGTCACATGTCCAGTTGTTCATCCTTTTCGCTTGCTCCGACACTTTCTCTGCCTTCAGCACGTAATTGATCCCAGATCTGTGATTCTGCCTTAAAGTCCTGGAAGGGACCAAATCAAAAAGGTTCATCTGACATCTGAAACTGTGTTTATCAGCCAATCAGAGAATGGGAATGCACTTTATTTGCCAGACAAACCTTACTTTAAGTAATTTGAATAGTACATAATTATGAAAAAAAGGCACTTTCCTGAAAGTGCTGATAGCGTCTGTTTGCATATGTTTGTAGATGCTTGGTTCTAGCACAGAAAAGTGATTTCTAGTTGATCTACAAACTGTGGTTTAGTTCTCTAGACCATGACATTAGTTTGCACTGTTTTTTTCTAATATGCAACTAGTACAAAGCTTCCAAGGTACGTTAAAACGAATGCAACATAATGTGAAACAAAACAATACATTATCACCATATATATGGTGATATATATGGTGAGATATATATATATATATATATATATATATATATATATATATATATATATATATATATATATATAGGGGCGACACGGTGGTGCGGTGGGTAGCACTGTTGCCTCACAGCAAGAAGGTCGCAGGTTCAAGACCGCCTTGGGGCCTGGGTCTGGGGCCTTTCTGTGTGGAGTTTGCATGTTCTCCCCGTGTCTGCGTGGGTTTTCACCGGGTACTCCGGTTTCCTCCCACAATACAAAAAACATGCTCAGGTTAATTGGTAAACTCTAAATTGCCCATAGGTGTGAGTGTGAGAGTGAATGGTGTGTGAATGGTGTGTGTGCCCCACGATTGGCTGGCGACCATCTGGGGTGTATCCCTGCCTCTCGCCTTAACGCGCTGGGATAGGCTCCAGCAGACCCCTGCGACCCCGAAAGGGAATAAGCGGGATAGACAATGGATGGATGGATATATATATATATATATATACAAAATTTTCCCACAAAAAGAAAGTTTGTGATGTGGATGATTGAACTCTATTAGTAACAATAACACACTGAGGTTGCTGTTTGTTTAATGAATGAACTGAAAAATACAAATATATCTTAATTGTTCTCATCTCAACACAATAGAGCTGATTGAACTCTGTCAGTAACAGGGAGAAAACAACACATATTAGTAATCCTTCACTTTATTCATGGAACAGTTCAATAATTCAATCCCCTAACAATAAAACCAGTGTCAACAGCAGCAGGAGAATAAACTTCACCTGCTTCTCAGCTGCTCGTCCTGTAACTGCAGGATTCTTACACCTGACACTTTATTGTTTCAAGATAACAAAAATGTAATTAAAAAAAAGACCTTTTCTTTTGTTATGAATCGTTCTGAAAAAACAAAAAAAAAATAATTGAGCCAGTGATTTATTTAACTAGTGAACTAGGATTGAAACTAAAATAAATCAATGCTTCCAATACCTGATATTTATGTTCTAGAATTGCTTCTCACATAAGTTGGGGTGAATGTGTAGTTTATCATGTAGAAAAGTAAATATACTCATCAAGATGATCCCAGCTGGTAGAAACTACTTCTTCATCCGCCGGTTGTCGTCCTGTGTGTGATACAGCTGAGTAACATGCACAAGTTAGTTTTTAGTCATTTTTGTATGAGAACTCTCTATAAAGTTTGAAGTGCACTGCTTTTTATTTAGATATTACAAATAGAACATTTTGGTGTAAAGTATCTGTATCTCATCACTATCATTGAAACCACCTGAATTTTAATTGGTATCGAATCAGAAAAGAAAGACACATCTCATCTGTTTGAATTCACAGAAAAAATGGTGTATCGAGCAAAATATCAGTAAACAAAAAATACTATACAAATCATGCTGACACTATCTTTACAGAAAGAGGAAGCGATTTTTAATGAATAATTTTGGTGGATTGGCTGACAATTGGCTGACATTGGCTTGAGCTACACTGACACCTACGGATCGGGCTCCTGACGCAAACACATACGACTCCTGTAAGTGCACGACACTGTCAAAATGGAGACGGTGAAAATGTTTGTGAAAATCGATGCCACATGGCCTCACTGACAATTAGTCCAAACACTAATTTTCAAACTTTGTGCTTAGAGGTTCAGACGTGTTCTGAGCTGAGCCAGTTATTGTGACAGACAGACACTTAACACAATTAGTTGCTGTGATTAGTCGTCTGCAAGCTGCATGTTGTAGAATGATCAGTGTTTGATCTCTGTTTGCTGCATTATTAAATCTCATCAGCTGAGGGGCAGAGGAAGTTCTGGCAGCTTCATAGTCTTCAACATCCATTTTTTTTGTTTTTTTGCCATCTCTCAGGAGAAATGAAGCATTATTCCTCCTAAAAGGCCTCCCACCACCATCCGGAGGTGCTGAATGTGCAATGAGGTAGACAATCATCATAAAACGGAAAAGGTGGAAATGTAGAAATATAAAATCTTCTTCACACATCAGCGTGAGGTCTGCAGGCTGCAGGACAACGCCCAGAGGCACCAAGCTAAGAGCTTTGAATATAAAACTGTACACAGCTCTTTCATTATCAATGTGTGATATTTAGGAGGAAGGATTACCTACATACTGTTGCAGTGTGTGACTGTTTGTGTATGTGTGTATGTGTGCGTGTGTGTGCACGTGTGCGTGTGTGTGTGTGTGTGTGTGTGTGTGTGTGTGTGTGTGTGAGTGAGAGCAAGAGAGTATAAGGACATAGCTTGAGACTGAATGTCCTTGCTGTTACATCCCAGATGAAGGTTGCTCTTCCTCCTCATCTCTGGCTGCGCTGCCTGTTCTAGCTGATTTAAAAACTATCTCCAAACATTGTGTTACAAATCCCATCCCATGATGCATTTCAGGAATGAATTCTGAAATATGTAATATATACACTTTTCACATTTTATTGTTCATGTTACTGTCAATGACCAAACTGCATGATGTATGTCACATTCACAGACAACATGTAACACTGCATAAAATCTAAAGGAAAAAAAAAACATTCATGTTGTCTGTCTCAGATTTAACTTTTCTACTGACGACTAAATATTGTTTGCATGAATGCTGAGAACCTTTTTGAAATGTATGTGTAATGTTTGGAGGTAAATGGTGGCATCAGGTAAGGTACGTCTCACCTGTTCTTTACCTGGTGTAAAAGGTCCAAGAGAATAGTTTCACTTCATGTTCCAAACGTGAAAAGTATCTTGATTCTGTCTGTGTGCTGCAGAAAAGAGCAACTCATGAAACTGTTTAGACCAAAATGTGTTATGGCTAACTGTCAAATGGTGTTAAATGCTATAGATAGTAGTAATACTTAGGCTTTTATTTTTTGCATGTATCACAGAATATGTTTTATCTTGGGGAAACAGGATTTTTAATCACAGTGTTTCTGCAGTAAATCTGACAGTAAACATGTGAAAGATCCACGGAAAAAAATAAAATTGAAGCAGGTTGTTTATTTGCTACAGGTAAAAAAAAAATTCTTCCAAGATTTTGCATATTGAACAAATTACAGATTACAATTACTGTGATCAAACATGGGAAGCAGGAAATTCTATTTCCCATGATATTGTCTATAGTTCTCTCTCTCTCTCTCTCTTTATATATATATATATATATATATATATATATATATATATATATATATATATATATATATACCATGGGCTACTAATCATTGCAGCTCTGATGAACATACCCAACACATTGGCTTTTTTGTAGGTATATAATGGAGAAAAGTCACAGGATTAAATTTAGGTTTGATGTAGAAAAGGAGTCTAGCGTTTGTGTCTGAATCTGTGTGTGTGTGTGTGGTGCAGACCTGAAGCCCTGACCTTTAACTTCCCTCCCCAGGAGCTCTGCAAATTGAGAACAGCGAGGAGTCGGACCAGGGAAAGTACGAGTGCGTCGCCGTCAACAGCGCTGGGACTCGCTACTCAGCTCCGGCCAATCTTTATGTCCGAGGTGAGCTCCCTCTTGATCCCCCCCCCTTCCCTCCCTCCCCCATCCCTGTTCAGGTCACCGCCTCCCAGAGCCAGATCCTCACCTGTCGCCTCCTGGCGGCTGATATAAAGCCAATGGATGCTGCTGCAGATAAAATCAAATCAAAATCCAATCTGTGTCTCCTGGGTGGTGATTTATGGATTTTTCTCCACTGGACTGTTGTTAGTTTGCTTGACCAGACTAACCTCACAGCGGTTGAGGGGGGGGGGGGGTGGCGGAGGAGGAGGAGGCAGGGGTGTTTGAGCTCATCAGGGGTGAAACAGAGTTTGGCTGCAGGTCTGCTTCCCCGCCGCTGAGGAGGTGGAGGTTTTTGCGTGCAGTGTCTTGCCTCAAAGAGAAGCTGACACCTTGCTGCCTTTCTTCCTGTGTGGGAGAGAACAGGAAATTCCGCCCAACACCGGTGGCGGCGGCAGTGGTGAGAAGCTTCAGGGCAGTGCACAAACAGCTGCCGATTGACAAACAATTCAACTAGCCTCAATATCAGGTTCTCAAAGGCAGATTTATAGAAGATTCATTGATTCTTTGTTTATTTCATGTTTCCATTGATGATGCAAAAAAAATAAAGAATAAAATGCATACAATGAAGATATCTTATTTCTGGTAAAATTAGTCCAGTATTGAGTGGAATTATCTTGAATTATCCATTTCCACTGGTAGATTGTTTTCCTATTTTTTATTATCTTATTAAAAGAACATAATTTTTTTAAACTTTTGTTGTATTTTTATCTATTTTTTGTTTTTTCTCATGTCTTTATCACACATTTTCACAAATAATTTAAGTGAATTTAAAATAACCAAAACTATCTGCTAACCGAAGGAGATAATTAAGGATTATTCTATTCAATATTAGACGGATTGTACCAAAGTCGAGATATTTTCTCCTTCCATTCATTGAAAGAATGTTACTATAGTTGTAACATTCTTTCTTTATTCTTGATCAGTATAAAAATAGCAAATAGTAAAAAAATATATATTTTTACATTTAATATTGCATCAGACCTAAATGTTATGTATTATAGATACTAGATACTACTATAGAAACCAAAACACAAAAGATACTTTAATTATAGAAATACATATAAATTTATTTAATCTGACGGAAAATAATCATTCATAAGAAAAGAATAGAATATCTGGTTAAAAATCAGATTTGGTGATTGGACCATGTCTCAGACTGTGTCTGAGCAGAGTTTTGATTGGTTACTGGGGGCAGATTAATTACAGCCACAATCTCATTGAGCCTCGTCTCCTTTGCCGTATTTTAACTTTTCTTTCTCTCTCTCTGTGTTATTTTACTCCCTGGTGCGATTTCCCTGAATCAGCGCTGTCAGAACCACAACAGCTGCATCACTTTCCCAATAATAGATCAGTTCTCACCCCCGGAGACACAAACCAAAAAACACTCACTTTCCAGAGGATTTCTCAAAAACAAAAAGTGATGATAAATCTTTGACCATATTGTGTTTTCTGCATCTCCATGGCTGATTTATTAATGCAAACTGTCGCACTGTCAGAAACAACAACAGCCTTCATTTTTTTTCTGGACTGAAGATTCCGACAAACCAAGAAGAGCCAAAGAAGCTCGGGGATGAAATGTGTGATTTGTTGTTTCTTCTTCAAGGTTCCCGTGTGTGTTGCTTTAACCTTTGACCCCTGCAGGTGTGACGCGAGCTTATGTTTACATTATCATCTCATTACACAAGTAATCCCATTGCAACATGAACATGTTGCTGAAGTTTGTTTGTGTGTGCGTGTGTGTGTGTGTGTGTGTATGCTTGTGTCTTCCTATTATCATTATTTTTATTTTTTTAAGTGATTTAATATCAGTTTCCAGTCTCATATTCACTCAGTGTCATACACAGATTTCTTATGTTTCTGCCCATCTCACAAAGTGCTTATCCGTCTAAATAAGCTGTGTGTTTGTTTGTGTGTTTGTTCCTCTGCTGTGAGACACTATTTGTTCTGGTGTGTAGAAGAATGTGTTGGGAATGTTGTTTGTATAGATACACAAGATACACGTGATACAAGTGATTTATATAAGTTTTTAATGGGAGAAGATGGGTTCCTTTGGTCCTCTAAACCATTAACAAGCAACAATACACTACACATACACACACACAAAATGTAAAGTTAGCAAAAGGAAACATAAAATTAGATTTCTATGAAAATAAAAACAAGTTAAATTTTGAATAAAAATAGAAAAATTAAAAGTAAAAGTAAATGTCACTGTGAGATAGTGATTTAGTAAAAGTCAGCAACAAACAGAAAAGGCTTCAGCCTTGATTTAAATGCAGGTTTTAGATGTGCAGATCTGTGCAGTGTAATTCTAAATTAACCTCCATCAGGTTTGGATGTAACTAATGTTTCATAACAAAGCAGCTGATCATGAATACAATTAGGTCCTTAACCTTTCAGAACCTCATATTATAAAGTCAAGTCTTACATAAATCAGTCTGATCAGGCTGGGGAGCCTGACTTTATTCCCAATAGTGTATGTTATTCTGACTTAGCAACATGTTTGTTTTCAGGTATGTTATCATGTCTACATGTACTTTAAAATTCTGGATTTATCTTCAGCTCAAACAGGAATAAGCTTATGTCTGATGGACTTTATTTACAGAAACCTGTAAAGACACATGTTAAATCTCCTGAAACTGGATCCTCAATGTTTAACCAGACATTCAGATATATAAACATCTTATCTTCTTATTTTATCGTTGATAAAATAGTCATGTTGGTGCATTTCTATGAAGTCTGATCTTATCAGTCAGTGGTTAAGTGGACCAACAGGCTGCTTTAATGCAGCTTTAGCTCCTGGAATAGTCCTCCACAGACATGAATCTGTTAGAAGCTAAAAGCAGCAGGAACTTCCAAGGTGAGTGTTTGACTAAAGGTGTCTGGGCCGTCTTTATGTTCCCATCGATTCAAGGCCTCCACACTGAGCCCAGCCTCAGTCAATGGAAGAAATAAATGTAGCAGCAACACACTCTCTGTCTGCTTTGTGCACCATGGATCCTCCTTAATGCTTCTAATTCACAGGCTCTGAAGGACTCAGTGCTGCAAAGTTAAGGCCAGTGTGTGTGAGCAAGTGTGTGCGTGTGTGTAATTGTAAATCTTTGTATCCGTTTGTGTGGGCACTGACTGAAAACATCGGAACCGTCAGAGATAGATTAGTATTGATGATCCTCTGTATCTTATTCCTGCTTTGTGTTTGTGTGTATGTGTGTGTGTGTGTGTGTGTGTGTATGTGTGTGTGTGTGTGTGTGTGTGTGTGTGTTTGTGTGTGTGCGTGTGTGTGTGTGTGTGTGCGCATGCGTGTCACTGCTCAGGCTCTTGTCTCCACTGTGATTTCCTCACTCGTTTGTTGGATAAGCAGATATTTGCCTGTTTTACTCTCTCTGTTTCTCCTTGTCTTCTTCCTCCCACTCCTTATTTTTTTTCCCTCCGTTTCCTTTTTCTTTTTCCACTTTATCTTTAAATCCCTCCATCACCATCGCACCCTGCCATCCAAAAAAACAAACAAACAATCCAAACCTCACCACTCAGATCAACGGGAAGGTTGGTTTTTTCACTCTTTACCCTCCTAAAAAGTGGAGGCCCGGCAGACTGGAGCCATGCAGCGCCGGCATCTCGCTGGGCGCCTCAGGCCCGTCCCGGCCTCTCTCTCTCTCTCTCTCTCTCTCTCTCTCTCACTCAGGACCCAACCTCTATCCCCACACTGACTCCCCCAACAGCACCTCCTAACTGCACCCCCCCCACCCCCACCCCTGCTGCAGCCTGCACCACATCTCACCTGTTTGCTCCATGCAGCCTGTTTTTGGAAATTTTGTGAATTGAGCATGATGTCCTGAAATCAGACGTATCAACTCTGCACACATTTCTTAAAAATGGCTTAGATCTATTATTCCATCAGTCAATTAATTGAATAATCATTGCAGCTCTAGTGTCAAACCCTAGTGTCACAACAGTTATATCCCAGCATTTTATTACTATTCAAAGCTCCAACATAGTGAAAGTAACTTTCCTGGTTTATCTGCTACTTTATTCTTTCACTAACACAGGCTACTGTGGTCGTAGCCAACCAAAAAAACTACAAACTTTTTAAGAAAAGTTCATGTTCTGTCGTCTTTTCTTCTTTCTATAGACTACACTGAAACTCCAAGATGTGTACACAGACCCTCAGGAAATCCAGACAATATCATTTTATGGATGGATGGATAGATAAGTTGTTGTGAATAATAAAACAATGTGAAAAAAGAAAAGATTCATTAATACAATTTTTTAAATCTTTATTTTGATACCTCTCTAGCAGAGGTAATAATAAATTCATGTAACAGGAACCAACACAGAGCTCCCCAGTATCATCTTTAACTTCACAAGCACAGAAAAAAAGACGCCTCTTTACAAATTTGCATCCCACAATGGAGTTCAGAGTTTGTGCTCACTTCACAAAACGGTGCGGCTGTCAGTCCCATGATGCTTTGCTGCATGCTGATCATGTGATTAATGTCCTGGCCGATTCAGAGTTTCGACTAGTCTCTGTCTAATAACCCCCACGCTGAGCAGCTGGATCCCAGCTCACGCTGCTTCCGCCTTGCACTGCTCATCTCTGCGTGCTGGAAAACCCGACTGCACCTGAACACACCAGCCTCAGACATGTTTACAGCTGTTTTCTCCAAGACTCACTTACTGCTGGAGCATTAGTAGGGGGACATGGAGCAGCTCAGAAACAGAACCAGGGGAACTGAACTGCAGCTTGCAAATGTTTGTGTTTTGATGCAGTTTGTGCATTTGCAGCTTGTAAGTCATCTGTTATTCTGCAGAATTGTCTTGTTTTCTCGTTCCCGGCATTTAGAGCTGCTGCATGAGTGCAAGGTATCATACATTTCATTTCTAATTCCTCATAAATACTCATGCTTTGTTTTGTTTCGTTTTTTTCAAGGTGAGGATGTGCTTGATCCTGCTTAACTGCAAAACGCCATTTGAGTTTAATAACCTGAGAATCTGAGAAAAGTGACTTAAATTTTTTGTAATTTGCATTCATGGCTTTTCAGACATGAAAAAGAAAGAAGCAATGAGAAGGAAAAAGGACAGATAACACACAGCTTTTACAAATATAGATTTGTCAGTGTACGGTGTATTTGCAGCAATTTCTTTTCAAGGCAATTGGAATCTCATCAAATCCATAAAAAAACATATAGAGGTACAATTCTAGAAGAGCCAGTATCAACCTGATGTGGGTTAAAACTAATCCTGTTTGAAAAAGAAAATCCTTATTTTTTTGCGCTCAAAACCTGAGTTTGATCATGATTTTTTAATATTAAAAAAGACAACAAAATATTTGATACTTAAATGAACAAAGCTACAAAAACATCACACTTTTTTGTAATAAATAGCCTAAAAATAATATCAATATTTGCATGTGAGCGACCGACGTGGTCTCCCCACAAAAGGGATCAGGGCAACCAGAAAAGAAGTGGAGACAGGAGGCAAAGGAACTCACATAAAAACATTTATTGGCGGCGGTACCAAAAACACAAAACCTAACACGCTCACGCCAGCAGGGCAGATCCACCTCGCACCAGGTGGACCAAACAGGCAACTCCACACGCGTCGCGTCGCATCCTGCACGCAAACCCGTCCGGGGGAAACTCTCTCTCCGCTAGTCAGTTCCCCCCTTATAAACAGGTGAGAAGGGGAGGGCTCATCACCTTCTCACAGTCCTGCACGCAAACCCGTCCGGGGGGAACTCTCTCTCCGCTAGTCAGTTCCCCCCTTATAAACAGGTGAGAAGGGGAGGGGTCATCACCTTCTCACATTGCAGTATATAGTAAAGAAAACAACAGTTTAGAATTCAGAAGACTGACAAAAGTCATCTTCTCTTTTCATTTTTTGGAGATTTGCAAATATAATTCCTTTGTGCTTTATTATTTTCCTTTTTTTGGTTGATCTGTGCCTGGCAGGTGCAGCAGGCTCCTTTTAACCCACATCTATGAGTCTAATAATCATTGACAACAGAATCTTTATTTTCACTGATGAATTTTTCCATTGCTCAAAGCAGCTGCATGTTAGCACACAGCAGAGAAAACACCTGTACATAAGCACACATGTTTTCTACCCGTTGAGCTGCTGGCGAAATAACTGTACGACGCTGTGCCACAAGCCCCACCCCCTAACCACACCTCCCCACCAACTGCTTTATCTTAATCACTTTTAGTGAAGCATAAGGACTGAAAATGATGATTAACTCGACTTCATCTTTTTATTTGTTTATTTTGATTCATTTATTTTATTATGAAACATTGTGGATTATTTATGTCAGGTAAATATTTCTTTTAAATAACCCTTGTAGCTGCCATTTGAGGCAACTTATGCTGCCTGGAGTAAAGTTGTTTTTTTACAGCATGAACTGTAAAAGTAATTTATGCTGCTTTCAAAACATTCTGAATAGCCAGGAATTTCATCATAAAAAAACAAATGAAAGTGATACTAAAATACATTTTTTTTTTTAAATAACAACTTAAAATTATGCTTTTTTTTCATCATACACTCAAAACATATTTGAAATTGAGTTTCTTTTAATATTTCCAACACACTGACGGGTTCACATCAATCAAAAACATGTGTCTCTCCACTTAGTTTGAGATTTAGAAGATTTCTCAGTCAAGAGTTGCAACAGCTACTAATTATTGCTGAGTTTAGTTGTGATGCGAGTCGAGTCGGCTTCAAATCGGAATCAAAACCACTGACGTTCATATTGACGAATGAAGACCTCAGTTGCAGAAACAATCCACTGAATCAGAGCCTCTTTGGTAAAGTGACACGTTAGCAGTGTTTTTAAAGCACAACCAGTGTTTTCTTTCTGTAAAGTGACTTATTGACCAACTCGTGCAGCTGTTTGATTCTGTTCCATGTTTACCGCCTTTTTGTGGCCATTTTCACTTTCACTGTTGCTATATTTTGTAGATGTAACCAGCTGGTGAGTAGAGCTGCAACTAACAACTGTTCTTCTAGTTGGTTAATTGATTTCTGAAATAACATCAGTTGACAATCATAGAAGACATAAAGAAACCGGAAAATAATCAGAGAAGAGAAGCTGGAACAAGAGAATTGGACATTTTCTTCTTAAAATGCTGCAAAACCATGAATCGATCAATCGATTAATTTCCTAATGGTTGCAGCTCTGCAGGAAGATAAAGTCTTAATCCTGTTCACAGAACAACTTGGTCAGTTGCTTTGTTGGCAGAATTAAAAAATGTCATAATTTCTATCTCAGGAAAAATCTAAACTGCTGCACAGGTTGATTGTACATAATCAGCAGGACACATGTTCTCTGTCCTGACTAAATATAATAAAAAGTGTAAAATCATAATGACATTTCACACTTTCAATAAAGTTCATCTCTTAAAGTTTAACTGACAGAAATGAATCAGTTTCACCAGATTTAGAGGTTCAAAAGATTCGTAAGGTTTGTGAGTTTTTGGCTTCAGTTGTAGGTGAATTCATGAGTCCAGCTGTAGTTGTCATGTGGGACATTGTGGCTCCATTGTGCTGCCTGTGAATGTTGCTGCTGCCTTCTGCTCTGCTGCATGATTCTTTTCACCAGCACCAGCTTCTTCTCACAGCTCCTCCTCTATCAGGACTTGGCTTCTTATCTACTCCCCCTTCCTCTCTTTCCTCCCTTTCCTCTCTGGCATGCCAATAAAAGTGACACGTTTGTCTGCATTCTGAGTATCAGCTGCATCACTTGCTCCTAAACATCATCACGTGACACATCCTCGCTCCTCCCAGCATCACTCATCCTTTCCATCAGGCCTTTGTCCAGACCACCGGTAGCGATAATAACGTAACTTCTGATTCGGTAAACTGTCCTCATCGCATCGTGACCATCTCCCATGTCCACCGGTAACTCCATGGTTTCTGATTGACTAATACTGTAAGGAGATCGTTCCCTCAGTGCTGGTCAGCACATTGGTATCACGCAGCCTCAGAAAGTAGAGCCCGCACTGCTTTGTTCGCTTTAACCTTCAGAGAGCAAACATCTCAGTATGTGTCTGATTTTAATCACAATAAATTTGAATTTAACGTCCAATTAAAAAAGTTCAATCAGTAACCAGCAACTAGCCACCTGTAGTAGACACAGATGAGGATGGCAGTGACGT
Source organism: Eupleurogrammus muticus (assembly GCA_036785175.1). Taxonomy (NCBI): domain Eukaryota; kingdom Metazoa; phylum Chordata; class Actinopteri; order Scombriformes; family Trichiuridae; genus Eupleurogrammus; species Eupleurogrammus muticus. Next base: position 26,173,969 of record JAYKQN010000006.1, on the reverse strand, counting down.
AGTAGAACCTACATAACACCATAGCAGGAGACAGCTTTTCTCTACGTTGAGGGAGGCATCTACTGAGCTAATACCAGCGTCAATGTAAAAAAAAAACACTCAATGCAACACAAAATAACACACAACAACAGTATAATGCAATGCTCATTTCAAATGGCTGCAGAGTGTCAGCAAACAGGACTACAACGATTGGTCATTATCTTTAAAAAAAATAGTAGGAAAAGAAGAAGCTGTTTCCAGTAAATGCACAGTGACAGCGTTTGATTTGGGACATGACTAGCATCTGGAATTTTGTGCACTGAACAAGCCAGTGACTGAAATAGAGTGACCACAAAGAAGTGGACTGAGAGAAGTGAGAAATGGTCACAAGTAAATATTCCACTGCCACCAGCATGGGTATAGAAAAAATACATGGCTTTAGTGAATGATGGGGGGTATTTAGGTTTTTATTTCGCAAGAATTATGCAACATATTAGAAAATATGTGGAAACGTGAGAAAAAACACAAACATTACAAATACAAGCACAGAGACACAGTCAGCCGACTCTTAATGTACAAAAATGTTAATTCAAATTACTCTGATGCTAATAAACATGAGCAGTTGAAGCAGTAGCCAATAAACTATTCATAAGATAAATAAAGAAAAGATTATCAGCACACACACACACACACACACACACACACACACACACGAGAGAATAAAATAATAAAAACGTCCTGGAGATTCAAAGTTAAATGACCTGTGGCCCATTTTTTTTACAGACACAGAAAATATAGTATATTTTGTGTACGTCAGAGATATTAACCCGTGAATGGACGCAGAGACTGTTTTATCAAAGCAAACACATTTGGAAATAAACTGCAAAATGTCTCATCTTCACATGGAAATGCAAATGAATGAAATAGCTATATAAAGAATATGTATACAACGTAAAGACAAACGGGGAGGTCACAGATTTAGATTAAGTCTCAACCATCTGCTGCTGGTCTGCATCACTCTGAAGCCTTGAGGCAGAGACCAGGTCCTGGAGCCTGATAAACAGCAGAATCAGTCCAGCCCACACATTTAACATGTTCATACCTCTGTGACCATCGGGTCAGGGGTTGTTCAGAATAATATAATATATATTTATTCATCTAGTAAGTTTATTTTTAGAGCACATTTGTCAACTCTTAAGGTCTTTACAGAAGACAGAGGGGAAATATTATACAAATTACAATATAAAAGACTTCATTGCAATTGTTAACAGTCATTGGCAAAAATTGAACGATAACTCAATGAAACCCATAATTAAATCAATCTTTAAATCAATCTGACAGCATCTGTAATCATGTTTCACAGACAGAAGCAAAGTTTGTTCCGTGCAGATCAGCTGATGATCTGATTAACAGGAGCAGATATTAATAACTTAGAGTTGAGCTTGTGCCTATACAGTGACAGGTTCTGAAGGTTTAGTTTATTTTAAATCATTGTCACCCTATTAAAATAATGGCATCTGTCCATTTTTTGTGTTTTTGGGGGAACAATATAAAACCTTATCAAGTGCAAAAAAATATATATTATATATAATAATATGATTTTAATCAAAATGGCTATGACAATGGACAGTGACTCAGGACAATTTTTAAACATTCTAGTGTGGTTTAGCCAACTTTAAACCTAGCCAAGGGACTACAGAGGGAAGATTCTTATGGCTGTAATCTGCCATATTTCATGTAAATGCTCATTATTATGCAATGTGCCTTTAAATAAAAACTTGGAAAGTTACAGACAGAAGTGGGCCTGCCAGGAATAAGCAGCTAGCCTTATAGTTAAACTATAACTCGTGGAATTTAGACTTGATTACCTCAAAGCATTAAAACCTTTATGATAATATCCTTATCACTCACCAGTAGAAAGTGACACAAGAATAATGTTCAGAGCGTGTTCTTGTAGCAAGCACCACAAAAGCTTCTTGAAGCAGCGGCCATCATGAAAGTTTGTTAAATTGCCCAAGTCAAGACTTTTTTTTAATAAATTTTGAAGAATAAAAAACTAACTCAAAAGATAGATGAAAAGAAAAAAGTAAGAGTATGGAATAATTTTTTTTTTCATTGCTGTAAATATGTGTAAAATAAGAATTTGTTAGTCAATAGTCAGCGATTATAATTTTTTTCTGCTAAATAAATTTTATTCTGAATAGTAACTAAATAAAAGTAAATATAATAATAAAATAACCGTTACTATTTCTGCCAAAAATGTGGCACGTTACTGTAATTAAAGCTGATTTTCTTGGGAACTGTGTCAGACACATTTTAACTTAAATCTTTAAAAAAAGAAGGTGAATTGCTGATTTAATTCACTTACATATTTAACAAGTCACAAAAGCTCGAGCTCGAGGCTGAAAAATTAAAAGCAATATGCTTGAAAGTAGCAATAGATAAGAGATACGTTTTAAAGTAACTGGTTACTTTTATAAAATTATAGCCCAGTCACCACCACACTAGTCCTGAAACATTAGGAGAAAATCTCTGGTAAACTCTAAAGATTAAAACTCTAAAGCAGTTTTAATCTAATGATCTGATTGAGTTCTTTGGAGGAAACTGTGCTAAATCAACTGCTGACCAGCTGAGGGTAAAACATCCTAACGTACGTGAAAGCTGCACTTTGCTGTGGTCAGGATGTAACCAGGTAATTTCATTGTGTAATAGCAGTAGTCAGATATACATAGATATGTATTAGTGGCTATATTTCCATTTGCCAACACACACACACAGAGCTTTGTCACCGCACTGTCGCCATTCTATTCAAACCTGAATAATGCGCAATGGTATTTATGTTTGGCCTTTCAGTCTTACTTCACAATGATTCAGAGATAGGAGCAGATGCTGCTGGGAAAACTTCCTGCCGGCCAGTTAGCGACAGGCCATCTGTGTGTGTTGGAAGATCAATGAGGAAATGTAATGTTGAAGTCTGGTCTTTACTGTGCACCTGCTGCAGGTCCAGCAACCCCATCACACCCCCGTCCCGCTCAGGTGTGAAACCAGCCTGAACTCACACAAGCTCTGACTCAGACACCCAGGTTCCATCATTAAAATGAAACATGTCGAAACTTCTTTATTAATGACGTCACTATCATTCTTGATTCTGATGAGGTTTCATAAGTGCAGCTCAATTCTTCTCTAGATTCACTTTAACTTTTGATTATTTTAACTTCCTCCATTTCACATACTTAATCATGAATAATTACAGAACTATTACCATTTTCATTATTATTACTATACTATTTATTACAATAACATTTGCATTGTGTATGCAATGACCGAAATAGGCTGGTGGTTCTATATCTCTTTCTACCACAAACACCTACTCATGTCTCACAGATGTTGCACTAGCTTGCATCACATCTGTTCATATCCATAAACTAAAGCTATGAAAAAAAAGTTATATCAAAAAACACAAAAACTAAACCGTTGTGTAACAAGGTTATAATTAAATAGAAGATAAATGAATTAAATTATAGAATAACTACAAATGGAACTTGTAAATCAATGCTTTGCTGAAGCAAAACCTAACAATGTTATAATTTGATTTCATTATAATAAGCATTTAAGTTCTTTGGATGTTCCATGTTGGTCACATGGTCCGTTTTTTAGTTTATAATTTGTCTGTTAAAATCTCAGCTGTTCTTTGTGTTAAATAGAGACGATAAATGAGCACAATAATATAAAATAACTCCAGAGTCCTAGTTTTTTACCCCGCTGAAAGGTCGGTGATGGAATTTGTTACCTTGCTCTTGGTCGTCTTCACTTAAACCAAGACAGAGCCCTGAGAAAAGCCGGTGATCCGCAGTGTAAGCTGCTCGCCGCCCGGCTCCGGCCCACAGTTTAAATCCCACTTTGTGAGTCAGATTTCGTGACTCTCGGTTCAGTCGGGGAGCGACGACTCCACTTATGCAACAACTCAGCCGCTGCACTAATTCAGACACGGTGGAATGAGGAAGCACATGCCGGGACTTCAGGCTGTTTCTAAAAGCGGGAGAGTTTCGCTTTTTTTTCTCAGGATGTGGAAATAGCCTCCGACCGGCAGCACAGGTGCATTTTTAAAAGCAGCCTGCCAGGAAAACCCCAGATTCCGCAGAAAAGTGCGGCTTCACGCCTCGGGCTTGGCCTCTAAATTTACCCCACGTTCCCGTGAACGTGCTGCGATGGAATTTACCAGTTACATCTGGTGCAAAGAGCAGCATCACATCAGGCATCATCAACATTATAGCCTAGAGGACGAGCCACACAAATCCTTTGGTTCCAGTCAGAGGGAAAGTCCACAACATTAAAAAAATAATTTTACAGCAGCTGGGGCACTAAAATACTTTAAAATAACTAAAAAATTGCTTATAGTGTTAAATTGAAATGACATTTTGTGCATTTGTATTTACTTAAATAATAAATACAGAAATCCCCACCTATAAAACCTATTAAATACTCTATAACACTCAAGGAACTATTGTATAATACAAATAATCAGACTTTACATAACAAAAAATGGCTAATATATAGTTTTTCTAGCTCTAAATTGACATAACATTATATTTCTTATAACAATCTCCTAACACTGCTATAATAAAAATGTTGTAATATTGGTGATTTCATTAATTATATTCTCCAAATAACAATCTTTATTTAATGTAATAAAGTAATTATGCTAAAACATTAGACATGTACATTCACAATACATAGTTGTACTCTAATTGACATCATCATGTATCTATATAAAACAATAAGTTGGAATTAGTTTTAATGACCGCAGACAAACAGCAGAACATATACTATGCAGAAACAAAAACAGGTACTTAAATAAGAAACTAGTGAGTAGTGTATTTCATTAATAAGGAAGTTCATGAATATAACAATAAATCTGATCAGTTCACACTCTGGTGCACAGTAAAGACAAGTTTCCCTACTTCTCCTCTTCCCTCCTATTTCTTCTCCTCCTCCTCATTCTCCTCCTGTTCCTCCTCTTCCTGCTCCTATTTCTCCTCATCCTCCTCCTCCTTCTCCTCATCCTATTTCTCCACCTCCTCCTCCTACTCCTATTTCTCCTCATTGTCTTCCTCTTCCTCCTCCTCCTCCTCCCCCTGTTCCTCCTCCTCCTGTACCTCATCCTCCTCCTGTTCCTCCTCCTCCTCCTCCTCCCCCTGTTCCTCCTCCTCCTCCTGTACCTCATCCTCCCCCTGTTCCTCCTCCTCCTCCTGTACCTCATCCTCCTCCTGTTCCTCCTCCTCCTCCTGTACCTCATCCTCCTCCTGTTCCTCCTCCTACCCCTCCTCCTCTTGTTCTTCATCCTTCTCCTCTTCCTACTCCTCCTCCTCCTCCCGCTCCTCCTCCTCCTCCTCCTATTTCTCCTCCTCCCCCCCGTTCCTCCTCCTGTTCCTCATGCTCCTGTTCTTCCTCCCCCTCCTTGCCTCCTCTCACGCTCCTTCTCTTTAACCCTGCAGTCCGGCGAGTGCCTCCCCGTTTCTCCATCCCTCCCACCAACCACGAGGTGATGCCTGGGGGCAGTGTGAACCTGACGTGCGTGGCTGTGGGTGCCCCGATGCCGTTCGTGAAGTGGATGAGTGGCGAGGTGGAGCTGACGAGGGAGGAGGAGATGCCCATCGGCCGCAACGTGCTGGAGCTCACCAACATCCGCCTGTCGGCCAACTACACCTGTGTGGCCATTTCCTCCCTGGGCATGATCGAGACAACGGCGCAGATCACCGTCAAAGGTCAGAGACACTGACATCGCTGTGGGCGACGTGTCTGAGGCGCCAATCAATTCTGTTGTAAAAGTGTTTTAGTTTACATACACGTAAATTAACATGTTTTGTGGGGCTTAACTTGATGAGTTTTTTTTGTCAGGACATTTTGCCAATATCATGATTGTTACTGTAACATGACGACATTTTTACCATAGTATCATAATTTTTTACCATAATGTCAGGACATGTTTTCCGTAATGTCAAGAATGTTTTTTCTATAAAAGAATTTACCATCATATCATGACATTTTTACTCTATTATCATATTTTTTATATTGGGACATTTTCACCATAGTGACCATCATAATATTTTTACCATATCCATATAGGACAAGTATCATATTATTTTTACCGTAACATCAGGGAATTTTTACCATAGTATCATAATATTTTTACCGTAATGTCTGGACATTTTTAACCATAAAACACAATATTTTCCGATTTAATCAGTGTACCACAGTTTTATTCCAGTGGGTTTATATGCACGACCCTTCTCATGTATTTTTTTTTTTTTATATTTGTGAGGCTGACATAACAATTGATAATGACCAACTGCTGAGTAGGTAGTGAGAAATAGGAAATCAATATGTCAATAGTGATGGTTGAACATTGATTAGTCATTCATTTTTTTTTCCTTTTTTTCTTTTTTTTAAAGGTTTTCAAATGATGTTTAATGCAATCTTTAAAAACTTTGGATATTAAAACAATATGCACACAATTAGTGGTAATTGGGAAATAGTTTTGAGTAAGCTCGACCAACAGCCTCTTTAATGTGGATCACTTTCTGATTTCTGATCCGCTCTGTGACGGCGAAGTCAGGTCTGATGGTGCCCGCTGACAGAGCAGCTATTAATATCAATATTTGAACATGTTTAGACAGCTTGATAAGAAGCTGCAGTGTGAAGCCAGTGTGTCATCTAGTGGTTATTATCAAACTGACTTGTTGTTCTTGGATCTGCTGTGTGATGCTCTCAGCAAAAAAGCTTTTATATTAGCATTTGCATAGACAAAAGTCCAACCCTGGTTTTCAATGACATTTTGTAGTGTTTGTAGACAAATAACATAGCAACGCACTCAAACTATTTCTGAAAAGAGTTTTTTTTTTATAAAACATAAGATTTATTTATTTGTTCCTGAAAATCATGTTATTTTCCATAACTCAACATAAAAACATTAAACAAACACAAACACTTCATTACACTTTAAAGAGATGCTTAGACAAATCAGATGGATGGAATAAAAGTGAACATGAACAACGATGTGTTATATCATAATAATTTCATAGAAATAATAGCAATAGCATAGTAATACAGTAATATCATAGTGACATGGTAGTAATAGCATAGTAATATCATAGTGATTATATTACAATATACATTATTACTATATTCTATATATAATTTATAGTATATATAATACCAGTTACATCTGGTGCAAAGATATATATATAATGGTAATAAAGATATATTATAGTAATAGCATAATAATATAGTAATATCATATTGATACCATAGTAATATTGTATTATAGTATCATCGTGGTAATATCATGGTTATATCATAGTAATATAATTATATTGTAGTAATGATATGATTATATCATGGTTAGACCATAAACCATAGTAACATCACAGAAATATAACAGTAATATACTTATATAATAGGTATATCACAGCAATATCATAGTAACACAACAAAACAGATGACATCAGAGGAAGTCCCCAGTCTTTCTTAGACTTTTTCCTCTGCCTCAGAAGCAAAACCAACAAAAATGTCAGGATATTTAATATAAATCCACAGTTGAACATGTGGTATATGTTGTGGTTTACATTGAAGGATAAACATTTTTTTTTAAGTTTTTACATAGCCATCTCTTTTTCTGATGCTATACCTCTGCAAAAACCTGAAAATACAAATTGCTGTTCACAAAGCACTTTAAAATATAAATGGTGTGTCTGGTTTCAGGTATTTAAATTGGATAAAATGGGTGAAACAGTGTCTAACGACTTAGACAGACTAGTTTAGATAAACTCCTCTACCACCAACCTATAAGAACATTACCTACCTAACATCCCGTAATAAATAATAACATTTCACATTATACTCCTGACAGTGACTCAGAATAAAATTATTACAGAAAGAGTTCACCCTACAGCTGTTGTTAATAATTAAGTTATGATGCTAAATGTTAAATATCTGTGATTCATGATTCCAGCTTTATTGAAGCATATTTACAGAAGTACAGAGGCAGAAGCTGCAGGTTGGTGACCTGAGCTTCACGTGTTTGTAAAAGTGGAGCTGGGTCTGCTGCCCGGTTATAAAGTGAACGTCAGGGGGTTGGAGCTGAAAGCCTGTGATTGCTGCGGTTCATCCTAAATAGCAGCAGCCTGCGAGCATTTATCCTCTGCAGCACTGCTTCTTCCTTGAGCTCATCCATTAACTCCTCAGCTGCTCCGAGTCCAGCTGAGCTCTCTGGAAATTCACACAACAGCCAGGAAAATGAAGCAGGCTGCGTCCCTCACATCACAAAACAAACTGAGTTTACTCCACAGAAGACATCCTGATGATGGAAAATGATTGGCTTTGACCACATGACGCTTATTTCTTTTATTTATGCCCCTTTTTTCCTTTATAACATTTTGTCTTATAAACTACAGGCCTGTATTAAAGTGAAATCACCCCTTTAGGGGCTAAGAAAATACAGAAACTGTTGTAAATGAACAGAAATCAGTGTAAAAAAAATGTTATATATATATTCTAATGTTCTTGGGTGATTGATTACTGCACAAAGTACTAATTTGTACATCTCAAAATACTGAGAACTTTTGTCCTTGAAATAATGATTTGTCAGTTTCCTCACAGCAGTTGATGAGAAACTAGGAGAAATTGCCATTACATCCATGTTTCAGTTAACTTTCAGGGCCAATTAAAAACTGATTAATGCTGTTTTTTTTTTTTTTATCCCCAACTATTTTGATATTCGATTAATGGATTTGAGTCATTGATGAAATTGTCCAAAATCTCTGGTTCCACCTTCTCTTCTCTGATTATTTCCTTCATGATCTTTGGGTAGTAGACTGTTAGTCTGGACAAAAAGACATTTTAGGTTGAATCTTCAGCCTTGGGAAACAGCAATCAATTTGACACCATTTAATTAACCAAACACGAATTTTTGTTTTGATAATCAATAGATTGATCAGCAAGTAGTTGACCTCTGTTAAAGTAGACTCATGATCCATTAGGTAATTTGAGAGCTTAAATTAGTTTCTTCCTACCAGTCAAGACAGAGTCGAGAGTTTTGTTTTGTCTTTTAATTTATTGTATCTTTCACGAATTCTGCACATGAAGCTGTGATGTTTGGCTGTAGTAATACATGCTGTGTTTGATATCCAGCTTTGGTTACCTAGACTAGAGCTGGATTTATACACATGTAACTGTTCTCATGGAATAGAGGTGCTCAGCTGCTGGTTCTGTGCCGATAAGGAAAGAAACATCTGAATCCTAATGAAGAGTCAAACTGACGCAGTGAAGCTGTCGTTGGTGGTGATTGTCTTAATTCGATTAGTTGACTAATCAATTTAATCACCAACTTTTTCAACAATCTCGATTTGAGTCATTTCCAAAAAGAAAATGAACAAATTCTCTGGTACCAGCTTCTCTTCTCTGATTATTTTCTTTAGTTTCTTCTATACTAGTAAATTGATGATCTTTGGGTTGTAGACCGTTGATCTGCACAAAAAAAGACATTTCAGGTGGAATCTTATGAAGCAAATAACTAATATATTATCAGTTAAATAATCAATAGATTAATCAGAAGAGTCATTATTGTCTTGTCTGTATGTTCCCTCCATCAGCGCTGCCCAAACCTCCCACCTCCCTCATCGTGACAGAGACCACAGCAACCAGTGTCACCTTGACCTGGGACTCCGGGAACCCGGAGCCTGTTTCCTACTACGTGATCCAGTATCGCGCCAAACTCTCTGACAACGGTTTCCGGGAAGTGGACGGCGTAGCAACAACCCGCTACAGCATCGGGGGCCTCAGCCCCTTCTCTGAGTATGAGTTCTGTGTCATGGCTGTCAACAACGTGGGCCGGGGACCCCCGGGCGCCGTGGTGAACACGCGCACCAGCGAGCAGGCACCGTCCTCACCACCGCTGCTGGTCCAGGCCCGCATGCTGAGCTCCAGCACCATGCTGGTGCAGTGGGAGCCGCCGGAGGAGCCCAATGGCCAGATCCGAGGCTACCGTGTGTACTACAGCTCTGACCAGGACGCGCCGCTCAGCGCCTGGCAGAAACACAACACGGACGACAGCCAGCTCACCACCATCTCAGGTCTGGTCACTGACATCACCTACAGCCTCAGAGTGCTTGGCTTCACCTCGGTGGGCGACGGGCCCCCCTCGGACATCCTGCAGATCAAGACCCAGCAAGGAGGTGAGGACCGGGGGACTGTATTCGTGAAAACAGTTTTCTGTTTGGAGGATCATGTCTCTGTGTTTCAGATGCATCACAGGAACATGGGGTGGAATGTTAAAGTACCAAACTATCCCTTTAAGCTCTCAGTTACAAAACATGGAGCAGCTCCTTCCTTCACAGTAAAAATCCTAGAGAATATTTCAGAGCTCAAGATATAAAATATGTATAGGTAAGATCAGATAAGAAAACCTTTATTGTCCTTTGAAAAATAACAACAAAAACTTACAGTAACATATTTTGATTTGCTCTAAATAGTTTTGTATGGAAATGCTTTGTAAAGCAGGGGATAATTTCACCTACTGTTTAAAATTTGTAGTGAATATTGACCTGCAAAAGAAAACTGACATGTGTTGTGTCACCTCTACTGTTTTGTAACTTGAAGGTTAATTAACGGTCAATGAATGGTTAATTAATGGAGAAATTTGTAGGTTGCTTTTCATACATAAATTTGAACATATTGAAATCAAAATGTGTGTTGCAATGATTAGTTGATTAATTGATTTAGTTACCAAGTGCTACATGAATTGCCATCCACTTAGACAATTGATTTGAGTCACTTTTAAGAAGGAAAATGTAAAAATTCTCTAGTTCCAGCTTCTCTATTCTGGTTATTCTCTGCTTTCTTTAGTCTTCTACAACAGTAAACTGAATGGGTTGTGGACTGTTGGTCTGGACAAAAAAAAAAATTAGGCTGAATCTTAAGCTTTTGGGGAGTATTTTTCAACATTTTACAACATACATTTTATGAATCAAATGATTAATAGTGATAATAATTGATAGTTGCATCTCTAATTCACAGCAGCTAATCTGACTCATCCTGCTATTTATTGTGTGAGGCAACTGTGTGTGTGTGTGTGTGTGTGTGTGTGTGTGTGTGTGTGTGTGTGTGTGTGTGTGTGTGTGTGTGTGTGTGTGTGTCTGTGTGTGTATAGATGCAGTTTGGAGGCCTTACACACTTTATCCTCAAGGACGAAGTGTGTTCCTGCCCGTAGAGGAATAATAATAGTATTTCACAGAAAGCCTGCTCCTAAGTATCCAGCCCTGCACCTGCAGCTGGAAGAAACATGACATCACAACCACACGGCTGCTCAGGGAGATAAAGCCTCTAAATTCAGCTGACCTGCTTTATTTATTTGTGGAATGGAGTTCAACACCTTCCAGACTGACATAAATCATCCTGACTTTAATGTAAAATACAAGGTCTGGTAACTGGTCTCAAAGTGAGAAGGATCATGTCTCCTCGACGCAGCTTTATCAGCACATCACTGAGATTAATGTAAAATCCTCACACTTCACGCCGTCCATTCTGAAACCAGCGGCAGCATCGTATCGTGTAGAGCGGCACGCTGTTCGCTGGGGATTGAGCAGCCTATTCAAAGCAACATTTCATTTGAAAACATTTGCTTTAATGCTGGTGGCAACACAACAAAGAAAGGATCATGCAAGTGTAGATTGTCCTGAATAAGGCTGGAAGATATATATGTATATAAAAAGAAAAATAAGAAAAATGTTATAATAATAATCAATATTGAAAATTGTTTTTGGCTTAATGATTTTTTTTTTTATAAATGTAGAGATGGTGATATGTCTAGAATATATATTGATAGAAAATATTTAATATCAAAATACAAAATATCAGTGGATAACAATGATTATTGATCATTTTAATAAACAGTGTGGAAGAAAAAAGGCTGAATGTGTACAAGTTGATATGTGGTTTGTCTGTTCAATGACTGGCTTTATTCTGAAGTTTAACTTCTTTTTCAATGTTGTGGATGAAAAGTCTTTATGAGTATATACATTTCATTAAACTCTAATGCTCATCAGGTCTGTTCCAGATAAGTAAAGAGATGTTGAGTAGTGTTTTAAGCTCAGGAGTGTTGAACCTGGGGTCCAGCGTGTTTGTTTTGAGGTATCTGAGCCGATCACAGATCAGCTCTGTCCACTCTTAGTTTACAGAATTCCCTAAACCTTATAAGCAGTGATGAGCACTGACAGTATCTCCTGCTCCTGTTCTTCTATTATCTCCTCCTCTGTGTTTAGTTCCAGCTCAGCCGACAGGTTTCGAGGCTGAAGCCGAGTTGGACTCACGCATCATGTTGTCCTGGCTTTGGCCTGTTCAAGATCCCATCATCAGCTTCGAGCTGCTGTACTGGGAGGCCAGCAACCCCGGAGACAAGGTAAAAATAACATCACCTCTACATGCAGCAATATGGACTTAGTTTCACTTATTGTTGCTGTTTGTATCTTAACATAACTTTAACTGTACTTTAAACTTAGATATTTACCAATTTACATTTTACTTCATTTATTTCAAACACCTGAGCAATAGAAGAAGGTAGAAAAAACTGTGAAAAAAAAAATACACATTTTTAAAACATTCTTATAATCATAAAATATAACAAAATATAGCCGACACTTTTTCAATTTATGTCTTAAACCTCATGCAGCTTTAATTTTTACAGCATGTTTGAGTTACCAAGTGCCTTTATCAACATCCACAAATGTTTCGATGAAAATTACAAATACTTATGATACAATATAGATATAAACTCAATAAATAAAACTGTTTATATTTATTTAAAACAACAAGGTTTCTTTGTGCAGGAATACATTTTTATTACGTTTATTTCTGTTACATTTATAAAAAAAATGACAAAAATTATTTGTGTTTTTTTGAATATATGCTTGAATTCTTTTGTGCTCTCTTGTGCTTATTCATCATGAGGATAACTTCTACTGTCAGGAGGAAAGTTCAAATAAACAATCTTTAAATACACCTCAGATGTGACTGTGTGTGGACGTGTGTGTTCCTCTTTGTGCAGCATCGTGTGACCTTTGACCCGGCAGCCTCTCACCCGGTGGACGGTCTGAAGCCAGACACTCTGTATATGTTTTCCCTGGCAGCTCGCTCAGAGATGGGATTAGGAGTCTTTACTCAGCCGGTCCAAGCCCGGACGGCCCAGTCCAGTAAGTTCCTTTACGAAGGAAAACCACTGATGAGCTGCTCGGTGAACTTATTACAGCTCTGGTATCCCTTTATTATTTTATTTCTTCTTCTCCTTCTACTAAACATGCTCCAAAAGTCAATGTGATGTTTAAAGGTTCACAATAATATTCATAGCTAAATGTCCTCTGTAGGCCCTGGAAATTAACAAAGATTGAACCCCTCAGCCCCAATTTACAGAGACAAGTGAAATTCACTGAACATGTGTCAAATGACTACTGATATTTAGGTATTTTCACACATCATATTTAGAGATCAAAAAGACAGTTGATGTTATTTTTTGTTTTTTTTAAAGGAGGCCAACTAAAGGAGGACACAACTGTTCATTATAGATTTGAAATGATTCACTTGGTTCTATTATCCTTTTAACTTTTTGCTATGCTTAGTTTTTCAGTCTTTATGCTCTTTACTATCATTTGTACTTATACCTTTATCCTCTCTTTCTGTCCTTTATTCATATCTCAGTCTTTTTTTTGTCTTTTAGTAGATGTGTCCTGATGTTGCCACAGCTTTCATTTATTTATTGTTGTTCTTACTTTTTACTTTCTTCCTTCTGTTTTTGTTTTGCTTTGAATATTTGTTTCTTGATTCTTCTCCTTACAGTTTTCTACTATTCAATTTGTTGGTATTTCTCTGTCAAGTGTTTGGCTTTTTGTTCTGCTTTATTTCACTTATATGCTCTGTAATAATCATCAGTGGCATTACACATGTAGAGCTGGTGAAATTAACAGATTAGCAGAGTCCATTAGCTGCCAACTATCATATTCAACATTTTAAACCATTTTATGAACCAAACAACTAATCCATTTAGGTTTTCAATGATCAGTAGGTTTACTGACACTCAGAATAGATGTTAGCTGCAGCCCTAATGACTTTTAATCTAAAGAAACTGTAGCTCAATTCAACACTTTAGATTTTCTCGTTGGATTTGTGTGTGGAAGCCAACTTACTTACAATCATGTATGGTGAAGTTTGACTCTTCAAATCAAATAAGAAAGTTTCTGTTCTGAAGTGGCGTCTGAGGTTTCTAGAGTTCTCCTTACTGTCACTTCCGCAAGCAGCGTGAACTTTGACTTACTGATCCGGTCGTCTGTATGTATCAGTGTGTGTGTGTGTGTGTGTGTGTGTGTTTGTGTGTGTGTGACATCACAGAAACATTAACAGCTCACACAGCTGTGTAAATACAAACCTGAAGTTTTAACCTGAAGTTTTTTGAACAGAAACACTAATAATGTGTGTCGTTAAATGTACGCACACTTTCTGTCACACGCCTGACTTTCTCTCAACAGGTGACATTTTAAGCACAGAGAAAGAAAATGTCACTGCACATTAAATGGATCCATGTTTGCAGCCGTGTTGGATGATATGATGCATTTTTCTCTCCGCATCCGTAACAAATCACCAGCCATGGCGCGTTTTGACAAATGATCCAATAAAGGCAGTGAGTCGATACTACAGCAGGTTTTGATGTAGGAGCAGCAAACACCGGCTGCTGCCCACAGACCGGGAGAGACAGCTTTTTATCAGCACTGTCATGTCCCTTCAAAATAAGAGTTTGTCAAGTCAAACGTTGCGTTCAGGGTTGTGCCGATGTGTACGACTTTTCGCTTCAATTACTGCCACTAATGGTGCTGAGCAGCCTTAATTCTGAGGCAGACTGACCTCTGTGAGACACATGATGGACATGGACCTCAGATATTTCTGACAGGTCCCAGAAGGAAGCGAAGCTCGCTCTCAGCCACTCGTTTCACCCGTCAGGAGAAAAAACACCGAGCCAGTGGCTACACCTGCAGATAAAAGTGTGGTTTTCAGCCCATCCACAGGAAACATGCTAACAGGCCCAGAAACAGCCTGCAGTCCCTCCATCTCTTCATCTGTCGGCCTGTCACTTCACAGGCTGCTCCATTTACTCACAGAATCTGTCTGGAAGCTCGTGTGATTATTGTCTTTGAATCTGACAGAAAATGACAGGAGAATCGCTGGCAGAGCTGAGCTCAGAATCTCATAACGTTTAACGTTTATGTTTCTTCCATATATGTATACATATATGACATTTGTACCATAATGTCAGGACATTTTTATTGTAACATCAGGACATTTTTACTGTAACGTCTGGATATTTTTACTGTGACATATTACTGTATAACATAGTCTATGTGTTAAATTTACAAATTAAAAACCCCTCAAATTCCTGAGACTCAGCCCAGACACACATTTTTACTACAACTTTAAGACATTTTTAGCATAATGTCAGGACATTTTAACTGTAACATCAGGACATTTTGCAGTAATATCAAGTCATTCTCACCATAATGTCAAGACATTTTACCATATTATCAAGACATTTTCACCCTAAGTTTTCTCTAATGTCAGGACATTTTTACTGTAATGTCAGGACATTTTACTGTAATGTAAGGACATTTTTACAATAATGTCAGGACTTTTTTACCATAATGTCACGACATTTTTACCATAATGTCAGTACTTTTTTACCATAATGTCAGGACATTCTCACCATAATGTCAGGACATTTTCACCATAATTTTTCTCTAATGTCAGGACATTTTTACCATAATGTCAGGACATTTTGTACTGTAATGCCAGGACATTTTTACCATAGTGTCAGGACATTTTTGCCATAATGTCAGGACTTTTTTACCATAGTGTCAGGACATTTTTACCATAATGTCAGGACTTTTTTACCATAATGTCAGGACATTTTCACCATAATGTAAGGACATTTTACCGTAATATCAAGACATTTTCACCATGATTTTTCTCTAATGTCAGGACATTTTTACTGTAATGTCAGGACATTTTTACCATAGTGTCACAACATTTTTACCATAATGTCAGGACTTTTTTACCATAATGTCAGGACATGTCACCGTAATATCAAGACATTTTCACCATAATTTTTCTCTAATGTCTGGACATTTTTACTGTAATATCAGGACATTTTGTACTGTAATGTCAGGACATTTTGTACTGTAATGTCAAGACATTTTACTGTAATGTAAGGACATTTTTACCCTAATGTCAGGACTTTTTTACCATGTCAGCACATGTTTACTCTAATGTAAGGAAAATTTTTAGTGTAATGTAAAGACATTTTTACCATAATGTCAGGACTTTTTTACCATGTCAGCACATGTTTACTCTAATGTAAGGAAAATTTTTAGTGTAATGTAAAGACATTTTTACCATAATGTCAGGACATTTATATCATAAGGTCAGGACATTTTTATTGTAATGTTAGCACATTTTTACCATAAGGTCAGAACATTTTTACTGTAATGTAAGAAATTTTTTACCATAAGATCAAGATATTTTTACCATAATATCAGGATAGTTTTAGTGTGACATATCACTGTATTATATAGTCTGTGTGATACATATGAAATTTTAGAAAATTTACAAATTAAAAGCCCTAGAATTTTTTATACCCAGTCCAGATACATACCAGGTTTCATTCTAGTGTTGTTAATCGCTAATGTTTGATAAATAATTGCAGTTTCCGTACAGTTTTGGTGATGGTTCTATGATTAGTTTTGTCAGACTAATGAATTATGTGGGAATATGCTTTATAACAGCTTTAATATAGTTTCAATCTGGCTTTGAAATGTGTTTGGTACATTCAATTCAGTCATTATAAAATTCATAGTGTCCTGTGGGACCATGAACAGTCTCAGAGATAATTCTTCAATCCATCCAATCTGCCCCTTTCTCTGCATGGTGTCCCTTTGTTCTTATCTCCCCTTCCTTTTGTGGCAAATTCATCCATGCTCCGTTAAAATCTTAAATTCCTACCTCTCTTTCTGGAAGCCGCCCACCACCTCTCCTCCAAATGTTTGTGTTTTTCATCACCTTGTTTCTATTTGCGACTTTAATCGGCTGCTCTGTGTCTCCCACACGCATCAATCTCAGTCTCTTTGATATATTGCATGGGTATATCCGAAGGTTCCTGTGTGTGTGTGTGTGATGGGATTGCAACAATTCGCACGCTTCCCTTTCAACTCATCATGAGCACAACCCAGCATCCGCCACTGCTCAAACAGTGGTGTCACTGGCTCCACACATTCTGCTGCAGGCGGCTGCAGCCTGATAACAGGGGGCTGCTTTATCGCCAGCTGCTTCACACCCCGCTCCACACGCTGCTCAGCACTGGTTTTGCTGCTGGATTCTGTCCTCTTCTACTTTTGTGTGTCATTGTGCAAACATGCGTTCACCTGTAGTTTGTGCTTGTTTTACCTTTAAGTTGGTTAAACTTCACACTGTGATATCACAGAGTCAGAGACAGTGTGAAGTATCAGCCGTGTTGTGTTTTCCCCTCTGGACTATCCAGATAACTTCAAAAGAAAAAAAACTTGATTTATTATTGGGTTATTGTGATAATTTGACATTAAATCAATTCCATGTAACCAGTTAAGGAGAATCAGTTGACATATCCACATGTCCAGTTTCAAAGCTGTCTTCTAAAAAAATGTTCAAATTCACTAATGACCACACATTTTCTTTGGTGAATACAAACACAAACACACAAACACAGTCTGGGCCTGATCAACTAAGGTTTTGCACGTATATTGTCAGCAGATAAATGGACAAACTGAATGAATAATGTGCAATGAGGACTGTGACTTACAAAGATGCAAAATAAAAAACCTTATTCATTCAAAACCACATGAAAACAATTCAATTTCTGAAGTATACTATGTAGTAATATGCTCAGTAATCAGTAATAGCAATTTGTATTTTTGAAACTTTACTGTCTCATTTTACATCAGGCACTTTTGAAAGCACAATCAAGTAAAATAAATGTAGATAAGTGGAAAATGGCCAAATCAGCCACATGCATATAAAAAAAAGTCCCTGCAGTTTGTTCTTTATCTGGATCTTAGTGGATCAGGCCCTGATCCTATTATCTGAGTCCAGAGGGTGAGTTGCTGTGTTTTCCATCATCCTGTGTTTGACTATTCCTCCCCTCCCATCAGCCCCCTCGGCCCCCCCCCAGGATGTCCGCCTGCTCAGCCTGAGCTCCACCAGCATCCAGGTGAGTTGGGTGGCCCCGCCCACAGACAGCCGCCACGGGGAGATAGTGCGTTACTCACTGTCGTACCGGCCGCTGTCCGGGGAGGACGCCGAACGGCGCCAGGTGTCTGAGATCCCGGCGGACGCCACCAGCTACATGCTGGAGGACCTAGAGAAGTGGACTGAGTATGTGGTGTGGGTCAGGGCCCACACGGATGTGGGTCCGGGTCCGGAGAGCCCCGCAGTCCACGTGAGAACCAACGAGGACGGTATGTCACTGGGTCACGGCCTCCACCTCTCTGCTGCTGCTCTGTCTGGTTCTACCTCTAGTGGTGCCAAACATACCCCGACTCCTGCTAATACCGATCAGATCTAAAACCAACAGGAGAAAAACTGAATCTGTACAGGTGCATCTCAAATAATTAGAATCAATCATTTTAGAAGTTGAAACTAATATATTGTATGGATTCATAATTATTTCAAGTCTTAATTTCTTGTAATTTTGAGGATCATGATTTACAGATAGAGGTGATGATGTAGCTAGAACATACATTATTATAAAATATTTCACATCGGTGGATAACAATGATTATTGATCATTTTTAATTATCTGTTTTTAATAAAGAGAAAAATTAAGCAAGGAAAAAGTAGCAGTCTTGTTTTTTTTTTTTTTTACTGAAACTATTCCTTTTATATTGAAGTATTGTCCTGTTGTATTAAAAATGTAGACATTGATGCTCCATATTGATATAGTTTTATAGCCAAGGTCTCTTTACAGATAATAAACACCCCGGACTTTTACCAATATTTTAATTTTTGAGATGCAGCTGTATGTTCAGCAGAGAGAAGCTCAGAGATTCTATAATTATTTTAAAGCCTGATCTGATCTGAAGTTTTAACTGTACCGTTAAACATAGAGCAAGCTTTTTCTCCTTGGACCCAGACTTTAAGGTGGTTCCACAGGAGAAGAGCCTGATAGTTGAAGGGTGTATCTCTGATTCTGGTGGAGGACTCTATTAGCCGTGTTTAGTGTTTAGTGTTAGTGTTTTATTTTGAAAACCTACCCGTTGATTTGGAACTTTCCTGTCTGACTCTTTCTACTCTATGATAGAACCATACATGTTTTATGAGATCTAGATACCAGACCTCAGTGTTATGCCTGGTGCATATGCTGAAAAAGTCAACCTGGAAGTGAGTTCAATGTCATGTGACAGCCGACCACAACTGTGATTTGGGCAGAGAAACAAACATTCATTTAGCTTTTCAGCTTTGGAGTTGCACTGTTAAATCTCTGTTTTGATTTTTCATCTTTAGCTTCTTTTTTAAAAATTATATTCTTTAAAATATTCAGCAGTGTGTCTACCTTTCTCTTTCACAATATGGATTTAAGGCCACATCACCCATCACTAAATGATCCTTTCTTCTTTTAAATATTGTCTAACTGCACATGTAATATCTTCATATTGTTTAGTACAGAGACTCACTTCTATGTAGAGTCTCCTGCTTCTTGTTCCTCCTCACGGCTGCAGCTGCTGATCTATAAGTTGTCTGGAGAAGCAGCCGGGCAGCAACATGACATGTTCTGTCTATGTCCCTGTAAATGGCTGCTATGATTCAGGCCCCGCCGCCCCTTACAAACCTTCTTTATCACCGCCACCGCCGGAGACCAACAGAAAAAAAGAGTGCAGCTATAAAAAAAAAAAACAGTACTACAAAACTACAAATCCTCCGAAAAGAATTCAACCTTTTTTGTGGGGGAACAATTGTCCACATCATGAGCAGTGAGAGAGAGGAGTAATGGTTCTTTCTCAAAAGGACTCAAACTCTGAGTCCTGAATGCTGTCAGAGGGGTTTAGAGACCACCGGCCAATCAGGATCCCCAGATCTGACTGATGCAAATGAGCCAACTTCCTTTTTATTCTCCTGCTGATCATATTAGTCCGGATTGATTTAATTTCTTTGTGATTTCATTATGTTTGGATTGTCTGTACGGTTAGTATGTATGTTCTGTGTGTGTGTGTGTGTGTGTGTGTGTGTGTGTGTGTGTGTGTGTGTTCTTCTGCTCTTTTTTTTCTTGATGCTCAAGAATGATGCAGGTAATGTTGACCTTGTTCCAGTCACATATATGAACATTGAAAATGAAGCATTTTAGTACAATGTAAATCCATTAAAGAACCATATATGTGAATTACTGAGGATTGACATGATTCATAAGCACTTTGTGGCAGAGATTTTGCAGTTTATGTATTATTTTGTCCCTTTACAAGCATTTGAACAGATAATAGTGAGTGAGCTGAAAGGTAAAACCCAGCCAGGTATAACATCATGTAATTTTTAGGCAGAAACAGCCTTTTAACTCCCAATCAGTTTCTGGCAGAAAAACAGTTTTTAGTTTAACAGTTGTCATGAAAACAAGCTGTAATGCAACAGCAGTAACAAGGATATTTAAAGATAATTGTGTGAAAATTCAATGAGTAGTAGTCAGCTGAAAATAAATAAAGTTCAAATATATATTTATATATATATTTTTTTTTTTTACTTTGGTAACTGATGTCTTTGGTTAAATCGCTCGTGGGAATTGTGGGATTTTATTCACAAGTGTTCCGTCCTCGCCCAGAGGGCAAACCTTCCCCACCTGTTTCCTCCTCTCTGTTTCCCACCGTTCTCCTGCTCGCCGGCAGAATTTTAATCTCCCAGTCTTTTCATCTCCTTCCATGGCTCCCACCACCAACTTGCAGCATCTGTCGGCTCTGCAGCTCTCAGCTCACGCCAGTGCCAGAGGTCCACTGTACACGTTCTGCTTCCAGCTTACAGCATCTTAAGCCGGAGAGCCGTTGTGAAAACTGACTAAATAGGAACATCGCGGCAAGGAAATCCTTAATGTCATTTTAAAGACTGAAATTATGTTTGTGTAAACTCACAAACTGTTTCCCTTCTGACAAGCTGCTGATTCATCCTCTTCTTCCTCGTTCGGGTAAATAAAGACATTTTACTGAACCCTGTCTAATATGTGCAGTCATATGAAGAGCTTTAGGCACCCCTGATTATTCTCAGCCTTTTTCTTGATAAATCATTGGTTGTTTAGATCAGCAATTCCAGTTAAATATATCATATAACAGACAAGCACAGTAATATTTCATAAGTGAAATTAAGTTTATAGGATTTACAGAAAGTGTGCACATAAAAATGACACCAATATATAGTACATTCTCCTCTGGCGGAAATAACAGCTTCTAAATGCTTCCTGTAGCTTCCAATGAGGGTCTGGATTTTGGTTGACATATCCTTCCCTTAAACCATCAGGTTTAACAATCTTTGTTCTCAGGTCTTTTGACAGTTGTTTTGAGGCTCCCATGTTGTCACCTTAAATATATTATTTCATGACTGACCCAACAAATTGTGTATTCAATATTTCCTGCTAAAGGCATTCGAGTGAATAAAACAATGAGAATGCACAGATTTATGCACCTGCCTACTTTTTTAAAGTAATTAACTTTATTTCACTTCTCAAATAATTTGTCTGCTATATGATGAATTTAACTGAAGTTGCTGATCCAAACAACCAATTATTTAAAACGGAAAATGTTAAAAATTATCAGGGGTACCCAAACTTAGTTCATATTACTGTAACTGAAAACTACAGGAGACTTTACTTATTGTTTTGATTATTCTTTACAACATTGAATTAGCAATAATTGAATAGCATATTTCACTCTTAACTTTATTGTTAACACATAAACAATTTTATTCACACCGTATTATTCTATCATAGTATTTACACTATTGTTGATGGAATAAAACTGTTGACCAGACAAGCTTTAGCAGAAAAGCTGACTGACGCTTCTGTTAAAAAAAATGCATGAGGTTAGATTTGGTTAGTAAAACATTAAGTCACCGCCATGTCAACAGTAAACAACAGTAAATTTAATTAAAAAATATATATATATAGTTACTTGTTGCCTTTCCAAAAGTAACTAAAGTGGTTACTTAGTTTCAAATTATGAAACTAACTAATTTCTTTATAATGATATTTTAAAATGCTTAAATGTGTCAAAAAATGTTTTACTTCCTTTCTCTTTAACACATTTTAAAATACATGTTTATTTATTTATGATTAATCAGAATATTATAATGAAATGGACACTTGATACAATAAATTATTAATAGAAACAATTAACACAAATCTAAACTATTTTAATCAAAACTAATTTACTCTTTTAAGTGTTAATCTGGAAAATGCAAATCCATTAAGGAACCATATATGTGAGCTACTGAGCATTAACATGACTTATTGACAGACATTATGTGTTGTGTTTTCCCTTTAGAAGCATTTGAACAGGTAATTCAGTTGTCTTTTTCCCATCCACTGATAAACAGTAATATTCTACAAGCAACTAATGTCAAAATCTAAATGGAAATGCTGTTTTATTGGGAATAAAATAAATAAACGTCCATTTGAATGTGGTCAGATCCTCTTTAGTGCTTCACACTTGAAGTGTGCATGTCTATAATTTCCTCCCAGATCTGCAGTGAGTGGCATCTGGAAGATGCGACTGTACGTAAATGCTAGGG
This sequence comes from Eupleurogrammus muticus, assembly GCA_036785175.1. Classification (NCBI taxonomy): domain Eukaryota; kingdom Metazoa; phylum Chordata; class Actinopteri; order Scombriformes; family Trichiuridae; genus Eupleurogrammus; species Eupleurogrammus muticus. Next base: position 26,151,109 of record JAYKQN010000006.1, on the reverse strand, counting down.
TGGTTCAGGGTGTGGATTTCTCTAATCAGTTGTAAACAGAAGAAAGACACAGACTGATAGAGACGATTAGAGGCTGCAGAGGCGTTTAACGGGGCTGCTGTAGAGGATCTGCAGCTGATCCACCTTCCTGCTGCCGCCAGGATTCTCAGGGTCAGAGTCAAAAATCACAAGTCCTCACAACAAGCAAGCAATGCCAGTGTGATGTCTGAAAAACAGCATTAAAACTCATGCAGGCAAGAAGAACTTTACAAAAGATAGACAGAAATAAGTGCTGTAAACTCATTGTTATCACAGGTCTTCAATTTTCCTCAATAATCATTTCATCTCAATTAGTATTGTTATTATTCACATGTGAGTGAAGGTTGTGAATCACAATGTATGTTAAGAGAGCAGAGTAAATATTAAAGCTGCAGAGAAACACGGGGCTGATATCTTAGTTTTTAAGTTTTCATGTTTCTAGTTCATTAGAAAAAATCCTTAAAAATAGGCTTCAACATCCAAAAACTTTCACTGACACTAATGCTGCTTTATACTTCCACTTCACGACATTTCATGGGGAAGCTTTTTTCTGTACTACATCCATCTGGGGCATTAGTTACTTTACAAATGATGATCTGACATAAAATAATATATTTGATTACTCTTACTGTTTAATATGCTGTTCTTTATTTTCTTTTTACGCTTTGTGTGAAGAGGCGACATGGTGGAACAGTGGGAGTGGGTTTTTCAGGATTTGAACCTGCAACCTGTCTGTGTGGGTTCTAGGTATAGAAAATAATTGACTAACTGCCTTTGTGTAAAACTGACATATGAAGTGTGATAAACAAATGTGATAAACTTGTATACTGTAATTTCTTTTATTATTAATCACACAAAGTATCTAAAATTGTCTCTAATACAACATTAAACATTTTTATGTGGTTATTAGTGATTAAAACAAATATGATAATAATAATAAATAATTTTACTCTGAGTAAGTACATTTTGCTGACAAAACTTGTAAACTTTCTCTTTAGTCCTGATTTCAGAATGTGATTGATTACTTTTTGCCGACCGTATTTTTTTTTTTTTTTTACTCCAGGAAAGTATCTAAATGCTTTGTCCACTGCTGATGCCTAGGTTTAAATATGCTTCACAATGATCATAATTTTGGTTAAAATGATCAGTAAAATGCAGTCAAAATATTCTAAAGTGCAGTGAAAATGTCCCAGCGTGAGGGTAAACATGTGACACAAGGCGGGGCCGGAGGCTGAACCCAAATGCACGACTCTTCACGGATCGATCAAAGAAAAGGTCTTTATTATGGTTCCGTACAAAAGATTCACTCTGACGAGGAATGAACAAAAAATCACTCTTACGAGGAATAAACAAAAAATCACTCTTATGAGGAATAAACAAAAAATCACTCTTATGAGGAATAAACAAAAAATCACTCTTACGAGGAATAAACAAAAAATCACTCTTACGAGGAATAAACAAAAAATCACTCTTACGAGGAATAAACAAAAAATCACTCTTACGAGGAATAAACAAAAAATCACTCTTACGAGGAATAAACAAAAAGTCACTCTTACGAGGAAAAATAACGAGGCAAAAGGCCGACAAAACAAGACTGGGAACTTGAGCATGAGAGAACAAAACCTGGTAGTACTTGGAGCTGGGCGCTGGCTCTGACACATGGGACGTGACGAACTGGCACAGGACAAGGGGAGACACAGACAATATATAGGAGAGGTAACAGGGCACAGGTGGAAACAATCAGGGCAGGGGAAGGCAATCACTGTGGCGGGAAACACACAAGGGCAGGAAGCAAAGGTGCCTGAAACAAGAGGGAAGGGTCATTTCACAATAAAACAGGAAGTGCAGGACAAGACAACACGAGTGACAACTTAACATTTACGACGAGACATGACAGTACCCCCCCTTCTAGGGACGGCACCAGACGGCCCAGGCTCCTGAGGATGGCGGCGGTAAAAGTCATCTATGAGGCCCGGGTCCTCAATAAATCTGGAGGGTATCCAGGAGCGCTCCTCCGGACCGTAGCCCTCCCAGTCAACCAGGAACTGGCGTCCTCTGCCTCTGTTCCGGACTGCCAGTAGCTGCTTAACTGTGTATACTGGGCCGCCGTCAATCATTCGGGGGGGTGGTGGGGGCTTGGCAGGAGGGACCATGGGGCTATCCTTAACTGGTTTCAGTCTCCCCACGTGGAAAGTGGGATGGACCCTGAGGGATCTGGGGAGACGAAGACGAACAGCAGCAGGGTTAATCATTTTTTCAACAGGGAAAGGACCAACAAACCTGGGAGCCAGCTTCCTGGACTCTACGTGGAGGGGCAGATCCCTGGTGGATAGCCAGACTTTCTGGCCAGGCTTGTAGACGGGCGCTGGGCAGCGCCTCCGATCAGCAGCCCTCTTCATCCGGGCCGAGGTTCGCAGGAGGGCCCTGCGGGCTGCTGCCCAGACCCGCCGGCAACGACGAACTAGGGCATGCGCCGACGGCACCGCTACCTCCTTCTCTGTGTCAGGAAACAGAGGAGGTTGGTAGCCGTAGGCGCCTTGGAATGGTGTCAGACCGGTGGCTGTGGTGGGGAGGGAGTTGTGGGCATACTCGACCCAAGCCAGGTGCTTACTCCAGGTTGCAGGGTTCTGGGAGATGAGGCAGCGGAGGCAAGTCTCCAACTCCTGGTTGAGGCGTTCAGTCTGTCCATTGGACTCGGGGTGGTACCCCGACGTGAGGCTAACTGTGGCCCCAATCAGCGCACAGAACTCAGACCAGAACCGTGATACAAACTGCGGGCCCCGGTCGGACACTATGTCTCTAGGGAGGCCATGTAGGCGAAAAACATGAGTTAGCATAATCTCCGCCGTCTCCTTGGCTGACGGCAACTTAGGCAAGGCAATGAAATGCACCAACTTGGAAAAACGGTCCACCACTGTCAATACAGTGGTGTTACCTTCAGATGAGGGAAGTCCCGTAACAAAGTCCAGTGAAATGTCCGACCAGGGCCGACTGGGAACTGGGAGGGGATGGAGCAATCCCATCTGAGGTCTCGAGGATGACTTGTTTTGGGCGCAGACTCGACAGGCCTCCACATACTCCCGGACATCCTGTTCCATGGCAGGCCACCAGAAGCGTTGCCTGACGACAAACATAGTACGGCTCACCCCTGGGTGGCAGGTAAGCAGGGAGGTGTGAGCCCAATGAATCACCTGAGGTCGCAGGGGCGCTGGGACAAACAGCCGATTGGCTGGGCAACCACTAGGTGGCGGGCTCTCACCATTGGCCTGCTTCACCTCAGCTTCTATCTGCCAATTCACCGCTCCTACCACACGTTTCAGTGGCAGGATGGGCTCGGGGACCTTGGCAACAGACTCGGGGTCATAAAGGCGAGAGAGGGCGTCTGGCTTGGTGTTCTTGGACCCCGGCCTGTAGGACAAGACAAAATCAAAACGGTTAAAAAACAATGTCCATCTAGCTTGACGTGCGTTTAGGCGTTTAGCCTTCCTAATATACTCTAGGTTCTTGTGGTCCGTCCAGACGAGGAATGGTTGTTGAGCTCCCTCCAGCCAATGTCGCCACTCCTCCAGGGCCACCTTCACCGCCAGCAGCTCCCGATTCCCGACGTCGTAGTTGCGCTCAGCTGATGAGAGCCGCCTGGAAAGATAGGCGCAGGGGTGCATCTTCTGGTCCTTCTCTGACCGCTGCGATAAAACAGCCCCCACTCCTTCACTGGAGGCATCCACCTCCACCACGAACTGACGATTTGGGTCAGGCATTGTGAGGATGGGTGCTGTCGTGAACATGGCAATCAGCCTCCTGAATGCCTGGTCGGCCTCAGGGGACCACTGGAAGGGTGTCAGAGGAGATGTTAATGCATGGAGTGGTGCCGCTATTGCGCTGAAGTTTCTGATGAACCGCCTATAGAAGTTAGCAAACCCCAGAAATTGCTGAACCTTCTTGCGGCTATCAGGAGTTGGCCATTGAGCCACAGCGCTAACTTTAGCCGGGTCCATCTGTATCTGTCCCGAGGCTACAATAAAGCCAAGGAACGATACTGTATCGGCATGGAAATCACATTTTTCTGCTTTAACATATAGCTGGTTCTCCAGCAGGCGCTGGAGAACCAGTCTGACATGATGGACATGAGTATGCTGATCAGGGGAAAAGATCAAAATGTCGTCCAAGTACACAAACACAAACAAATTCAAAAATTCACGGAGGACATCATTAATAAAAGCCTGAAATACTGCAGGGGCGTTGGCAAGTCCAAATGGCACGACTAGGTATTCATAGTGCCCTGATGGTGTGTTAAACCCAGTCTTCCACTCATCCCCCTCTCTAATCCGAACCAGGTGGTAAGCGTTTCTTAAGTCTAGCTTCGTGAATATCTTTGCTGACTGAAGCTGTTCAAACGCGGAGGCCATAAGGGGCAGAGGGTAGCGGTTCTTAACCGTAATGGCATTAAGGGGGCTATAGTCTATGCAGGGACGGAGCGAGCCGTCTTTCTTCCCCACAAAAAAGAAACCGGCTCCCGCAGGAGATGACGAGGGACGAATAAGGCCCGCCTTGAGTGAGGTGTCAATATACTCCTTCATGGCCTTTTTCTCGGGACCCGAAATGGCATAAAGTCTCCCCTTAGGAATCGGAGCACCTGGAATTAAGTCAATGGCACAGTCATACGGTCTGTGGGGAGGCAAGGACGCAGCCTTGCTTTTGCTGAATACCTCCCCCAAGTCATGGTAGTCCACGGGTACAGTTGCTAGGTCTGGTTCTTCCCCAGGAGATGGGTCTGCCCCTCTAGTATAGACCTGACCTATTGCCCGTCTCTGACCCGCGGCTAAACAGTTCTCCACACAATTCTCTCCCCAGGCTGTGATAATTCCGGTCTCCCACTTAACATGGGGGTTGTGCCTAGACAGCCATGGGTATCCGAGAACCATTGGGTGCCGAGCAGAGTTAAAAAGGTAAAAAGACATCTGTTCATGGTGGTCGCCAACCTGAACATGGAGTGGTTCAGTCTTATGGGTTATTCTAGAAATAAAACGGCCATCAAGGGCAGTGGCTTCCAGAGGCTGGGATAGCAATTCAGTCTTGACTTGCCACTTGCGGGCCAAATCCCAGTCTAACAGGCTTTCGTCAGCCCCTGAATCAATTAGAGCCCCTACTGAATTAGTGCGACCCGTCAGGGTTACCTGGACAGTCGTCAGTGCGCGGGGGGGAGTTTCTGGCGTAGACAGCTGTCGCCCCCGAGTGCCTCCTCTCCCTGCTGGGCGCCCACCTTTCACCGGACATGCAGCCAGCAGATGTCCAGTCTCTCCGCAGTAAAAACATCTGCCCTCCAGTAACCGGCGCCGTCGCTCCTCTCTGGACAGCCTTGCCCGCCCCAACTGCATCGGCTCCTCCCTGGGCTCTGGGGGTGCTGCAACCTGTGGAGAAAAATGTGACAGCGTGGCGGGTTGAGCAGCTATCCGGTGGTGAGAAGGTGTCCCGGTCTCCCTCTCCCAGTCCCTCAGCCGATTGCCCGTCCGGATGGCTAGGGCGATGAGGGAGTCCAGGTCTGTGGGTAAATCCAGGGGGATTAGTAGGCTCCGAACGGAGGCAGCGAGCCCCGTCAAAAACGTGTCCCGTAGGGCCGCTTCGTTCCACTCGCTGTCGGCAGCTATGGTGCGAAAGCGGATGGCGTAGTCGGCCACCGTGCGACTGCCTTGCTTTATCGTACTGAGCTCTCTTGCCGCCTCCCTCCCTGGTACTGTACGGTCGAAGACCTTCCTTAAGGAGTCTTTAAAAGAATCTATGGAGGAGCAAATCGACGCTCCTCGAGCCCACTCTGCGGTCGCCCATGCCGCCGCTCGTCCCGTAAGGTGGGAAATCATAAAAGCCACCTTGGCTGAGTCTGTCGGGAAAGCTGAGTGCTGGAGTTCATAGTGTAGCTCACATTGCACGATAAACGATCTACAGGTGTCACCTTCTCCGGAGAACTTCTCTGGCGGGGCTAGCCGGAGCGAGGCTGAAGGTGATCCAGGAGAAGCAGGAGTAGCGGAAGAGGTCGGGGGTGGAGAAGGTTCAGGCTGTGATCGAGGAAGGGCCTGCTTGATCTGCAGGGCTAACTCCCTCATCTCCGTGGTCATGGCTGCCTGAAAACTGTCCTGGCTGTGGGCCAACCCTTGCAACCCTCGGGCAAGGGAGGTCAGGTGTTCCTCCTGCCTCGTTAGTCGTGCTTCCTGGGAGTGGACCGCTGTGGTCAGCTGGTTGGAGTCGGCTGGGTTCATGGCTGGCCAGTTCGTACTGACACAAGGCGGGGCCGGAGGCTGAACCCAAATGCACGACTCTTCACGGATCGATCAAAGAAAAGGTCTTTATTATGGTTCCGTACAAAAGATTCACTCTGACGAGGAATGAACAAAAAATCACTCTTACGAGGAATAAACAAAAAATCACTCTTATGAGGAATAAACAAAAAATCACTCTTACGAGGAATAAACAAAAAATCACTCTTACGAGGAATAAACAAAAAATCACTCTTACGAGGAATAAACAAAAAATCACTCTTACGAGGAATAAACAAAAAATCACTCTTACGAGGAATAAACAAAAAGTCACTCTTACGAGGAAAAATAACGAGGCAAAAGGCCGACAAAACAAGACTGGGAACTTGAGCATGAGAGAACAAAACCTGGTAGTACTTGGAGCTGGGCGCTGGCTCTGACACATGGGACGTGACGAACTGGCACAGGACAAGGGGAGACACAGACAATATATAGGAGAGGTAACAGGGCACAGGTGGAAACAATCAGGGCAGGGGAAGGCAATCACTGTGGCGGGAAACACACAAGGGCAGGAAGCAAAGGTGCCTGAAACAAGAGGGAAGGGTCATTTCACAATAAAACAGGAAGTGCAGGACAAGACAACACGAGTGACAACTTAACATTTACGACGAGACATGACAACATGTCCTGTCAAAAGGTCTGGTTTAACAGCTGTAAAATGTCCAGCTGTGGTATAAAAATCTCCAGTTATAGCTCTGCTGCTTCCACCTGTGAGTCATGGCATTTCATCTCCTCATGCAGACATCATCATGGTAAAAAATGAAAACGTTGTGTAGTTTGTTCCTGAGTTGCTCCTGAAGTGGAGAATATTTAAGAGTAGTGGTTTGAAAGGCATGTTGAGTTGGCTCCTTGGGTTTTCCTTCTTCTTCTACAGCAGCTTTGTTTTTTGCTTTTAACACTCGACTTTTCAATCCTTTCAGAGCTTGAAGTTTGATTATGAAAACTTTGCTGATACAAGGATGTTCTTCTTCTTATAGCAACTTATTTCATATAAAAAGCATGTAGACAAAAGCATGGCTTTGTATGTTTACAAGATAATTTTACAAGTTAAAAAAGATTCACTTTGCTGTAAAATGTTTAGAGGATGTAAAGGAGAAATTTAAATTATTGGATAATACTGATTCTACAATTGGAAAATAAACGTGAAATAGTATATGAGCTGTGATCCCTTTTTCAACTGAAAAGTTTTCTTTTATGTGTTGCCCTTTTAAATATATTTTAACAGTTGAAAGGGACTGGGTTGGTATTCATTTATCACTCAGAGCAGGTCAAATAATGCACTTCTTACAGAAAGTAATGAAAAAAGCTGGTATGAAAGAAGAGTAGTGAGGATATTTAAGAAGGAGAAAATACACATAATTGTCAGGACATTAAGCGGGGTTGAAGTCAGATAAATATATATTTTTTACAGTAAAGTATAGATTTACAAAATATCTACCTAAGGAAGGTAAAAAAGGATATGCACTTACTTACCAGTGATTGAAACAATGCAGCGTTACTTTTATCAGTAAATTTTCCTTTTTTGACAACTCACCGTTACTACATGTTACTGGCCCGCCACTAAGCTAGACACTTCTAGTTAGTTTCACGCAAAACTACTAAGAACTTTACTATTTTTACACTCCTCTGCATGTTTTCTGCTCTCGTCTATCACATGACAGTGCCCATGTTTTTTTTTCCAGGAACAGAGAAAATGTGTGTTCTCTATATGAGGTTGAATAGCTGTAATTACTGTGATGTGTAGGAAATGAAGCTTTTCTTTTCCTGCTGTGCTGGATGAGACGCGAGGCACTTTAAAACTTTTTTTTCCCATGTCTTACTCTCTTCCTGCAGGGGTTTTTATCCTTATCCTTCCTCTCTCCTCTTCGGCAGGCACATTTTCCGTAATTTCTGCACGGCATCGTCTCCTGATTTTTTTTTATTGAAGTTGCATCTGTATTCCTTTACTCAGCCGCTGAGCCAGCATCCTGCAGACATCCACACATACAGACACACACACACTCATATTCCATAAAGCAGGCCATGTTGGCTCCTCTCGAGGCTGCCATGACAAGCTTTGATGTGTGGAACCTGTGGAGGAAGCTGCAACCTTCACCTTACCTTCCGACTTAAATCTCATCAGGTCACAAACTTTCTAACTTTGATGCCGCGGATCAGATGCAGTTTTTTTAAACATGAGACGCAGCGTTGCTTTTATGTGTTGGAGTTGCTTTAATATGAGGTTTAATGCTGCTCTTCATCCTCCTCCTCTACCTCCCGCTGACCTTTAAGAAGCAATTCACTCCTTCTCTGGATAATTATATTAATAAAAATTCAGTATAACTTTATTATTAGAGCGATTTCCATAAAAAAAGGTAGCTCAATATGTTTTAGTGTAGAATAAACAAGAAGAATGCAGCACATTTAACAAGACATAAAAAGAGGGAATAATACTACTAATAGAATGAGAAATGAGAGACTTAAACACACAAAACAATAATTAGAAAAAGAAGAATAACATTAATTGTGTTGTTCCTATCTTGTCAGCGAGATTATGGTGATGTTCTTTATAGATGCTGCCTCACAACATTGTTTAATTGACTCAGTTTATAATTCCACACTTAGATTTATTAACTGAAATATTCACCACCTTTAGGTATATTCATTAGTTGTTTGATGCTCGATTTGCTTGCCAATATTGGTTGATTCTTGTTTATTTTCAAGGTGATTCTTGGCAAAACATCTCCTTACTAAGGCTGCAACTAACAAGTATTCTGAAACCTAATTAATCTGTCAATTATTGAAATGATTAATCACAGTTTCCAGTGTGGTGAGTAACGTTGTGATGCTGATTACTGAGAAGTGGTGATTAGATCTTAACATATTTTGGTGAAGGTTTTTCAGAAAGGCTTGAAAAAGGCATTGAAATTCCTGCTTGAACACTAACAAGAAGTGTGTTTCTGCTCCATGTCACGCTGCAGTGCCCGGGGCTCCGCCCAGGAAGGTGGAGGCCGACGCCCTGAACTCGACGGCGGCATGGGTGTCATGGAAGCCGCCGCTGCAGGTGAAGCAGCACGGGCAGATCCGGGGCTACCAGCTGGTGTACTCCAGGCTGGAGAACGGGGAGCCACACGGCCAGCCGCTCATCATGGATGTGTCCACGCCCGACGCCCAGGTACCACCCCACACACGCCTTCTCAATATTGGACACATTGGACCAAAAGCAAGACATTTTCACCTACTACGTTTTTATTTATTTTTGCAGTGCTGTTTATATTTGACCACAGCAATAAAGAGGCAGGGTTTAGTTAAATAATCACTGGGAACACATAAAACACATTAATCACATTTTTTAGGTCAGGTGAAATAGAATTTGCTATTAGGCTTCAGTCATTTATAAAACATCTATTTACACTTTAAAACCATTATTATGGAAGATGTTATCAACCTTCATCCTGTATTCTCCTCTTGTCCTTAAAAGAATCCACCTTCACTAAGACACTAAAGTAAAGCTTCAAACCACAATTCTATTTTGTTTTTTAGCACAAACTCTGTTTATTGCAAAAAGTCTGTAACTATTCAGTGAACGTTATTTGTTTTAATACAAAACATCTGTTAGAATAGTGATAGTGGATCAAGCTATCAATATTTGAAATGATTAAATGATTGGGTGTTTGGTTCATACGATAGTGTAAATGTTGATCAGTGTTTTCCAAAGCTTAAAAAGAATTGTTGATTCACAGCGGTATGTTACCATATTATTACTAAAATATTATTACTAATATAAATTTAACTCATTGGCATCTCTTTTATTACCATTTATTTCGGGCCCATTATTAAATACATTAAAGTCCACTAAAACCCAGATACCTTCAGTGTTAATACCCACCTATTTAACTGGTAATGATATCATAATATCTATTTAATACACTCATTACCATGTTATTACTATGCTGTAATGTAAAACTAATGTCGAAATAAAATCCATAAGATACAATATAAGGTTGAATTGATAATAATGACAAATATTTCAGGAGAATCTCATTATATGTCTGTAAAACTAGCTTTTTAATGTCCAGCTTTCACAGATTTCCGATATATATCTTGTCTCCATGCAGCATGATCCTGATGAACTTGAAACTGCATGTGCAAATGATTTCTTATCTTTCCCTGAAATAGAAAAGGGATCAAACAGATGCAAATAACTTTGTGTGGTCTGCTGTATCCTGATGGAAACACATTGTGATTAGATCCAAATACAGTGGCATTTTCATGATGAGAGAGAACACACACTCACACACACACACACACACACACACACACACACACACACACAAGGCCTTGTTGTTCTATTAAAATAATTGCATTTCATGTTTTATTTTTATTCCAGCCGCACATGTGAACGTATGCATAACAAAAACAGCAGCTAATCCTCCTCATAAATGCAGCGGGGAGTATGTGTGTGTGTGTGTGTGTGTGTGTGTGCGTTAGTGGTAGTTCAGCACTTGACATGTGATGAAAGCTGTTCACCTCCAGCTCTGCTACTTCTTGTTGCTTCCACCAACTAAATATCCCCAGTGGCTCCATCTTTCTGAGCAACAACTAAACAGCTGATGTTTATCTTCATATGTTCCTTAGCACTTGACAGCAACTTAACACACAAATGATTATTGATATACTGTAACCATCCACCAGCTTTAAAAAGACTCTGCTTATTAAAGAGGGATTTCAAAATGTTATTAATCAGACTGTTGCCTGATATTAAAGCTGCAACAATAGTCAATTAATCGATTAGTTGTCAACTATTACATTAATCACCAATTTCATTTTTGATTCTTAGATTTAAGAGATTTTTAAGAACTCTTCTCTGATTATTTTCTGCTTTCTTTAATATAATAATATAAATCTATACTAGTAAACTGATGATCTTTGGGTGTGGAGTGTTGGTCAGCACAAAAAAAAGCTGTGGGAAACACTGATCAACACTTTATACCATTTTATAAACCAACTAATCAATGAATTGTTTCAATGATCAATACATTTATTGACTTTAAGAGTGATTGTTAGTTGCAGCTCTAGTTAAACCATAGCTATTAAATATTTTGGCACCGCTCATATTATATGATATGTTTTTTTTACACCACTGATACCAGGTTGCTTCCTCTGGCTTTTGTGCTAGTTTAAATGAAGGCTGGTGCAGTTGAATATGAATAAACATGGTGGCTGCTTGCGCATTCTGAATGCAGACATCACAGCGTTAGGCTTGCAGCAGACCTGGGCAGCAGAGATGAACAGATTTAAACGGTTGGTGACCTGTGAAGCTGCTGAAGGAAAGTTGAGGATGTGTGAACGTTCACAGATGATCAGCTCCACTCCTTCAGCTGTTTTGTTCCTCAGCCACGTCTCACCTGGTTTCATTTATAAGCAGCATTCCTGTCTTATCTGAGGCAGGCAGGAGGCCTGATAAAGGGCCCACATCTCCACACACGCACACACACACACACACACACATACTCACACACACAGATGCTGGGGGGGATTTTTCTTTAAGAAACTGTCTTCAAGCCTCATCTGTGTTAAGTTTAGTTTCTCCCTTAGGCGTCGGTGATGGTGATGAGAATCAACACACACACATCTACACACACACACACGTTACGAACACTCTCCAGGCAAAATGCGCTGACCTGGCCACATCAGGACCAGTTGGACACTTCCAACTTAATGTGTAAAATTATTTAGATGTGGTTGATTATTTTGTAAAAGCTTTTTTTCCCACTTAAAGCTTTTGCTTGATTGGTGAAATTATAGATTAAAGTCAGATCATCTAGTCATTCTCCTTTTTACTGTGTGTAGCAGATGCACAACAATTAACCCACAGACCCATCATGTACATACTGATACATACATTAATGTGTAATTGAACACACTGAGAAATGAGAGGGTGACAAACTGGAAACTTAGAAATATAGGATGTATTATAGATATACCGTAGTTATTTTAGCTTATTTACCATATATTTGAATGTGGAAGTTGATAAATTTTCAATTTTTTTGTCGATGTACATATCTACCTGCTCTGGAACATTTTACCACAATGTCAGGAGGTTTTTTACTATTGCAACAATTTCCACTTGTTTTATAAGTGATTATAGTATCTATTCTTTTGTGTACATTAACCGCAGTCTTAGACCATAAAACATTAGTATTGTAATCATAATCTATCTGTAGATTATCCTATAATGCTTACAAAAGCACTAGAATAAGATCCTATTTACCTGTGGTATAAATACATTGTACCAACACCCAGATTTCCATTATAATCTCTTCTCATTCCTTAACTTCAGATCTTGTTTGTACCTGCATATGATTATCAGAATTACTAAAATAATACAAACAGAAGCTTTATTCAGTAACACCACTCCGCTTAATAATCACATAGCAGTGCAAAAGGAAAATCCATGAAATGAATGGTTGATGGTGGTTATCAGAATATTCCTGCATGAATCTCTATAACTGATGACTGACTTCTATGGGTTGCTGTAGCATTTTTATTAATGAAAAATTCACAATACCAATTTAACATAAATGTTCCCATATTTCTTCATACAGTATATTTTAAAATTATAATATTACACTTAACGAAATTATCACCAGTAACAAATGTATAATATATAATAATAGTCATTTTTATGAATGCAGAAGCAGTGATTTTACATAATAACAAGGACAAATATTTTTATTGTCTTATCAATATTGAGATTGATACTTCTATAATAGAGAACGACAATCCAATCAACTTCGGTTAGGTGGCAACAATCTGATATAAATTTGCATTAACTTGTTGACTTTTATCTTCCCTTCTACAAATGCTTGCTGTCCTTATGAAGTTTTCTCTCCGAAGTGATTGTGAATGTTACAACTTCACAGATCTTGCAGTGACCACTGATCTCGATACTAGCGATGCGTTATTTTTTTTTACTCTCCCAGTAGGAGAGGAGGAAGAGGAGACGTGAGAATGAAGGCTGCAGCCGTGGAGCAGCATTTTTCAGGGTTCATCTGTGTGTGCTGTGATGAATGATCACTTTTTTGCAGCGATGAATCACTTGAGCTGCTCTGCCCCCTGGCTCAGTCTGAAGAAGTCTGTCAGTGGCTCCGCGGCGTCCGTGTGACGTCACAAAACCAAAGAGCAAAACCAATCTTTTTTTTGGTGGGGGTAGTCACTGAGCCGGGCCGAGCTCCACTGAAGCTGCCTGAGAATGCCTGTGTTTTCCCACCGAGGCCTGGCTGGCTGCAGCCTGCAAAGATTACCGCTCCCCTCCGACTCCTCCTGCCCACTTTAGACCCCCTTCCCTCCATGTCTGCCGCTGTTCAGCCAGCAAACTCGTTGGGTTTGAAGATCTCAGTGAGGCGTGCTTGCTTTTGCTGGACGGCTGAAGAATGCTTGAAGGAGCCTCTTATCCCGCTCAGCATTGATTGCTGTGGAGCGTGAGCATCGCCTGATCTGATGAGATATGGCAACAGCTCTGTGCTCTGTCTGTTTGCTGGAGTTCAGCAAAACAAACACGGCTCACACAGCGTCTCCATTGTCTGCATTTTGGGTCACACAAACTTAGTGGCTGGGTCTTTTACACCACATACCCAACCTAGACCTAAAGAGGACGAGCAGCGTCAGTAATAAACGCTGTGATTCCACTGACCAGCAGGAGCCACTAATGTTATTGATGTGAACATTTCACAAGTAGGAACAGCCAGAAAATAGAATGGATTCACAACAGACAGGAATTATGCTAAAAAGCTGGGAAAAGAATGCATTGTTTAACATTGTTCAACCCCATTGTTAAAATACACTAGATTGTCAAATTTAGACTATTTATACCCCATTAAACATGGATTACTACAAGCTAGAAGGAGCCTACAAAGGATTTACCTTTGACCAATTCTACACACTACCTATAAGTTCCCTGATCAGCCCAGTCATTTAATTAGTAATATTAATTTGTTCTTATTTCTTTGAATTTCATTTTATTTTACATTATTAATGTCAATGTTTTTTTTTTTCAAAATTGTTTTTTGTTTTTGGGTTAGGGTGACATGGTGGAGCAGTGGATAGCAATGTTGTTTCACATTTGCTTCACAGAAGGGCACAGGTTCAAGTACTTGGTCTGGGACCTTACTGTGAGGAGGTTTCCCTTCAGGTTCTCTGGCTTCATCCCACAGTCCAGAACATGCTGAGGTTAATTGGAGATTCTAAATTACCCATATTTATGAGTGTGTGTGCTCCATGATAGACTGCTACCTGTCTGGTGTATCCTGCCTCTCACCTGTAATGTGCTGGGACTGGCTCCAGCAGAGTCCTGAGACACTAAATATAAGATAGTATAGAAAATAACTGACTGACTGGATTTTGGTAATTGTTTTCATATCTATTTCTGTATTATGTTATGACAGCCACTGATTTTCCCATAAACAATGTTATTGAATGTAAAAGGACAAACAAATAAAAATAGTCAAAAAAGTAGTTTTCTATAATCCCATAAAACCTCCTCACAAAGAGTTGTCTTAAAAAAACAAACTATAGGATTAGACTTAAAAATGTACAATCTTATAATTTGCATCATGCAACATTTTTGGAGAATATAAGTGGAAAAGCTATAAATTTATTAAATTAATCTTCATTTTGGTTTAAGGTAATTTGCTGTCTGAAAAGTGGCTTTTGGAGATTGTGTTTGGAGTGTATTTGTCTCAAAATTAAAACTTCACAAAAACAATTCTAATATTTATGTGTAAAATACTCTGTCTGAACAACTAACAAGAAAAAAATTCAAACTTAATTACAAACAAAGAATCAATTTTCAATTTGCTTCACAGATTAAGGCTAAATGTAATTTATACATGTCTTTTCTCTGTATCTACGGATTTTGATATATACTTCACTCAGGTCCTCTCAAAGCTGTAGGATGAGATATCTGTCAAGAAGAGGAATAACAAAAAAATATACCAATAGGCTTGGTGCGATTGTCCTGGAACTATTGAAGATGACACAGCTATAATTGTATAATTCTATATAGATATATATAACTACAAAAACACTGGAACAGCAATTGTTTCTCATGTTTGTGTTTTCCACAGATGTTTTCAGTTGTTTTTTCCATGTGCGTGTTTGTTTACACTGAGGTCGTCAGTCATCTGTGACGTTTTCCCCAAATCTCACCTGTCTAATCTCACATGTCTAATCTCTATCAGTCTATTGATCATCATCAGTGCGAATCAGAGGCGGAGGTGAGAAAAGACAGACGACACTTGCGTAATAACACATGATCAGATTATATTTGAACAATGACTCCTTTCTGCAAGAATCTAAATCTCACCAATTATTCCACTTTAAAATGTCTGAATATTTCATTGTCAGTTGCATTATGTGAGCCCTGAGTCAGGTTTCCTTCCTTTAGTGATTTGTTCAGATGTTTAACTGAGTGGATCCCTGCTCCTGACTGAGCAGACTTTGAGTCCAGTTATCAGCGGTTCAGACCCATCTGTCCTCATAATGTAAAGCAGGTGACAGCAGCAGCAATGCATCGATGCAGCATCTCCTACTGTATGAGAGACGAATGGTGACTCAACAGCCGCCGCCTGGCCCCACCCATCCACCTCTGATTTACCGAGCCCGTCCTCACCTCAACGTTAGCAACTTATGTTGTTTATGATAATGGCTTTTATTTATTTCTCCTGAGAAGCTGAGGAAGCGAAGCGCTTTGTCTTTTTACTTTCGGTTAGTCAGCAAGGTCACGGAGCGGAATACGAATGGCCCGCTGCTCTGGAGTAAAACAGGCTGATTATTGTCCTCCACTCTTCAACAGTGACGCTGCATCAATAAGAGCTTAACCAGACTGTTAATCAGGTTAATCACACCGCTTAGATCCTCAAATAGTTCAACACACAAGCTTTTTCAATGCAAAACCTATTGCTTATGCTAGGATCTACAGGTTTAAGGTGATTATTATTATACCTTTCAGTTTCAGAAGCTGCAGAACATTATACAAATCTAAAGTAGGGTCAAGCAATTATTTGAACTTTGCTTGTATTTTTCCTGTCAATCTAAAAAACTAATACAATCAAGTAGAAATGATTTGTTTGCAATTTTTCATTCTATGGTTAATTATTTATTTTTTTGTAGATAAATGGTAGATAACTGCATCATACTTTCAAAAATCTGAATATTATGATTTTCTTCAAGTATTATGAATAATTGTCACTTCAATATCGACCATACTCATGGTGATTATAATTTTTTTCATACTCAAGTAGCTTTAAGAGCATCTTCTCTCACTTTTGCCAACATAAGCCCTGATGTTACAGTAAAGTCTTGATTTAATAGGTTCCATTGCTGAGTCATTGATTTACATTGACCATAGTGAGGAATTCACAGGCATAGAAAATGACTGACTGAGGTATTAGTTTTAATTTGAGGTTTAAACTTCCTGAGTTGACTGGTTTAATGTTTAGTATGTTTTACTTAAATAAAATTGTATTGTTCAACATTATACAGTTTAAGCACCAACAAATTTCCTGTGGTGACATGATCCAACCTTTAATTCAGCTTCAAGTGTCACATGAATTAGTTCCTTAAAAAGAAAATAATAATATTATTATATAATAATAATAATAATAATTCTTTAAATGTCTGACTTTATATCATATTTAACTCCTGGCTGTGTCATTTATTTATTTACAGCCTGAAAACATTTTTCCCTCCCTGGTAAAGTAATAAACTATGCTTTAAAGAAGCCTTGTGAAGATTTTCACACACAAATGATACTTGTTCAAAGTCAAAGTCAAAGTCAATTTTAGTTCACTTATAGTGTTAAAATGCTGCATTTTGCCCTGTTTAATTTTAAAGCTGGTGCTGTTGGAACATTTTTAGAACCAGTCTGGAGTTTGCTTTTAAATGATAAACATGAAGATGCAGTGATGCCCAAAAATAACCAACACACGTGTAAAACCCAAATAATTCCTGGAGACGTAAAACTTAAAAGGTTAAATGTAACTCTACAGCAGAAAAAAAACTCTCTGTGACTCTGTCTCTTCTGCTTTCGTTCTTTCTTCTTTCTGTTGGTTTCCCCTCGTCCTCTGAGCTCAGCCTCAGGCAGAGCAGTGACATCTAAAGAATACATAAAAAAGTGAACATTTGACTCTGCTCCGCCACAGAATAAGTATGAATATGAATAGATTTTATACAGGTGCAGCACTAATTACAGGACAGATATTTTCCTCTCTGTAGTTTTCATTTGATTCTCACTACAACATCAGTTTTATTTTAAAAGTTCATGACCTTTCACCTCAGCAAACAGAGAACATTCAGTGAGATTAGGATAAAATCAAATATATGTCTCCAACAGAAAGATGAAGGCTGGAATGCAACATAATGACCTGGGAGATTCATAGTGTCCATATTTATAAAGAGCAGGTGATAAATCTAGAATGTAGTTTGCTCTGATATTTAGATAAGAATAGAAACATTAATGCTCCAGCAGATTACAACACAAACACTGTTTGATTGTAATGAAGTAGAGAGAAAAAGTAGCATTAAATGGAAATACTCAAGTAAAGTATAAGTAACAAAACTTTACTTCAGTACAGCGCTTGAGTAAATGTACTTTGTTACTTTTCACCATTGTTCTTATTGTCAGCAGATTCCAAATTCAAAGCCTGAGCTTCTCTTTTCAATGATTTTTTGTATGTATTTATGTACAGTATAAAATGCAGGAATTTATAAACAGTATTTCACTCAGAAAATGTAGACATTTTGTTCTCTGCAGAGAACCAATTCAACACATTTATTTATCCCATATTCATTCATTGATTTAAAAATACCTGAGGTATAGGTTGAAGTGTCAACTCAATCTTATAATAGATTTATTAAAAGTTTGACATCTTTTTTTTTAAATACAGTTTAAGAAGCATTCGTCAGGTCTCTCAAATTGTACATTTTGTGTTCATGTTTGTTTCTTGTCATTCAAAGTCCATTTGTATCATTCTTTTACAAGAAACATGATTTTGTGTGATTTTTTACACAAAATGTGCAATGGCGTAACTGAAAAAAAAATACATTTTTTCTATATTTAATCCACCTAGAATGTAAAACTAATTGACAGCATATATTTTTAATCAGTTAATCTGTTTTTTAGGGTTACACCACATGATAGTTTTGGCATTGTCCCATAAAACTAAATTAAAGAAAGACAACAGAGTGACATCACATTTTTCTCTTTATAAGCAGTTTAAACACTATTCAGCTACATTTCAAATAATTAGAATATCATGAGAAAAATTCTGTATTTTTTTGTCATTGTCATTTCTGAAAATAAAACTCATACGTAGATTCATTACATATATATAAAAATAATACAATCTTATTTCCCTCTAATTTTGAGCAAAACAAGTAGTATAATATTATATAACTAGCACAGTTTGTATAATGGTATAATGGCTAGTTGTGCTTGTGATTTTATAAGTATATTTTCCGATTTTTTTCTTTTGTTCTTACTCCTCTTCCTGTTTGTCCTTGTCATCAGTGGACTGTTTAGGACCTGGCAGACTGTGAGTAGCTGCAGTGAGTGAGTGTGTGTGTGTGTGTGTGTGTGTGTGTGTGTATGTGTGTGTGTGTGTGTGTGTGTGTGTGTGTGTGTGTGTGTGAGAGTGTGTGTGTGTGTGTGTGTGTGTGTGTGTGTGTGTGTGTGTGTGTGTGTTGAGTGGACAGAGGTTCTGGGTAGTGTGGTTTCTGCTATAACTCTGATCTATGTGTGGACACTAACATAATCTTACTCTGTTAGCATGGGTGTGAACCTGTAGATGTGCAGTCAGAACCCGACAGCTGTTAGCGTGTGTGTAACAACTGGTCATGCGTGTCTCATTGATTCTCCTCTGCCTAGCGTGGACTGATTGATGCAACTACAGGAAAAAGACAGGGTCACATGACCCTTCACGTTATCTCTCAGGTTCAAGGAGGAAAATCAACCAAATTCATATTGTTTCATTTCTACTTTCTAACTCTAACTGGATTTCTTGAAGTGATTGTTATGAATTTTTAGACATTAAGAGCTCTCATATTCCTTCATGTATCTGAAACATAGACATAATTTCATTGATCCTCCAGTATTAATGTTAGTTCACCTGCTGACCTGAATCCTCGTAGAAAAAACTGTTTCACTTAATGACAAACTGAATAAACCCTGGTAGGAAGCTCAGTGTGTGATCATACAGAGTCAGTAAACTGCACCAAGTCATGTTTCACATTTCATCCATCTAGACTAGACCATCTGGACTAGATGAACAATTATTCATAGACAATTAAACAATTAAAGCTGAAGATTCAGTCTAAAATGTATTTTTTTTGTCCAGACCAACATTACCCGACCCAAAACTCATCAGTTTAATATTAAAGAAAATTGAATAAACCAGAACATAACCAGATTCGAGAAGCTGGAACCAGAGAATTTAGACTTTTCTGCTTAAAAATGACTCATATTTATTAATTGATAAATGTTGGTAACTAATCATTTAATCATTGCAGATCCACTTCAAAGTAAGTGATGATAAATCAGATTAAACCCTGAGCTTCATGTTTAGGAAACAGCTGCTAAATCTGCAGGTGAACTAACATTATACTGAAAATCACTACAAAGATCAATACTAGAGGATCAGGTAAATTATGCCTCTGTGCTTGAGATGAAGGAATGAGGGAAATGTGTTAAAAAAGTGTCCCTTTAAAATTATTTGGGAAGCCAACAGGAAACTTTTAAGATGATCAGTTATATGAACAGCTGATCAGTTTAATCACAGACAGTTACTCAGTCAGGAGAAAAGCGTCCACATCCACATCCCGTCAGGAACACCTTCTTTCCCATGATGAGAAATGTACGTGACCTCCGCTGTGATCAGCCCAGTTTACACTGAGGCTAACCCGGCAGTGTTTAAACCTTTGTTAGAGGTGATATTTACTCCCTGCTGGGATCCTGCAGCCCGAGGCTCACAGGAGCTCGCTGTGTGTGATCATACCATTTCAGTGAGCCACATATTTCCCATTTCATCAGTGCTTTTACTTTGAAAGGTTTGGAGCATTGATCCTGTTTGTGGTTTGAAAATTCACTTCAGGTAAATTGCAGGGAAACATATCGACAACAGGTCAGATTAAACCACAACTTTCATGAAAATCTGTCCTGTAAACTCCCATTATATTCAAATTGTGGTTGGAGGTAAATCACTAGAAAGATCAATAGTGGAGGATCAGTGGAATGATGTTTCTGTGCTTCAGATACATGCAGGGACATGGGCAGATGACAGAATACTGAACTGTCCCTTTAAACCTGTCTCACAGCACTGGGCCTGTTTCTAGTCAATTTAGTGGGTTTGGCTGTGGTGTGTCTGCATGCATTCGTGTGTGCAGTTATTGTTTCTCTAATAGTTAGTTAGAAAACGTTAGAACGTGGAGTCCTGGTAAATGCAGGGGTTTGTTTTCTAAAACCTTCTACACAGTAAAAGCTGCGTGTGCGTATTGATTGTATGTGAGTCCAGCTTGTGTTGTTTATTCTGCAATAAAAGAACCAAACGCAGCAAACAGCTTTTGTGTGGAAGCTTCTTTCATCTACATGGCTGAGCAGGAAAAGTACAGTTAGCTGTTTTCACTCCGTTCCCTATCGTTATCTCTCAGCTCCAGACCTAACGAGGTCAGATGGAGTCTTATCTGAGCTGCAGGGCGACAGGTTATTGATGAGGATTTGCCTTGGTCATGTGCGGTTTGCTATTTGAAGGAGATTTGGAGAGTTAGTTTGTACCTTTTTTGATTTGGAATGCTTTGATCTCTTCTTAGTTTATCATTCTCATACCATGATTGGAATGTTTGTAATTATAAACCTGTTATTAACCTGTGATCTTTATCTGGATTTTAGAAAAAAAAGTCTGTTTATACAGAAAATATTGCACTAGTGTGTTTAATAAGGTTCATGAGGCTATTATTAACTTTAGTATAAGTCATATTTGTAAAGTTTGTGACATTCATCATTCATCATCTCTTGATGATGTTCGCAGGTGTTCACCTGTGAACATCATCAGTAATGTTACCTGAACTCAGGGGGTGTTTAGTTTGTGTGTGTGTGTGTGTGTGTGTGTGTGTAGGGGTGGTTGATATGTATATTTTAATAACTTTGATTATTCCAAATTTATGAAAACATGAAGTAGTGATACATGCAGGCTGATTGTTACATGTATTTCCACTTAACTGTACAGACCTGTAGCTGTAACATTATTTCTTTACTTCTCAAGATGCTCAAAGGTGAAACTTGGGTCTTGGATCTTGGGTAGATCTTTTTTTTTTTTTTTTTTTTTTCCCCAAAACCTTGTAAGAGCCTGATTGGTGTTTACAGGTCCAGGCCTGTTGGTGCATGTTTCCACTGCAGGAACCTCCCAACATGGCTATTAAAAGGAACCTTTACAGCAGAGTGCCTACTCCAGGGTAGCTACTCTGCTGGCCCCTCTCTGAAACCACAACAACAGGAGTGGTTTGACCAAGAATCAATACAAAAAATTTGTATGACTTTTGCAATTGTTATGATTTCTGCAACTACGGGTGACAACACGGTAGAAACTGTTACTCAAGGTCCTGTGAACTCTGAGAGGTTCTACCTTGCAGCGATTGAGAGGATCCCACCCCCTCCCTTTACCAGGAACTCCTGCAGTGGAAACACAGCTTATGTGTGACCAATCCTTGTATTTCATCTTAGAAAAGACTTGTTTTTCAGCTTCATGGAAGCAATTTCTTATTTTGAATTGCCGTCTGCTTCTGTAAGTTGGGTTTGGTCATGTCATTGATCATTTTGGTGATGACTTTCAGTTGTAAGGTTATGTTGACCAGGTTTTAACCACCTGAGAACCCCACCTCAGCTCAGTGTCTTTTCTGTCTGTTGCTATGACAGCAGCTTCTGGACCTTTCAGTCAGGTCCTCAGGTGGACTTTTAGACCTCAGTCTCCTCCTTTTGTAGATCCTGGCAGCTGATGCTGGCTCCTCCTCAGCTCTGAAGAGTCATCATCTTCTTGCAGTTGACCTGCTGTGACCTTCAGGTCTTTGGAGGTTTTTCCTTCAATGTTTGTCTCTTTCAACACAAAAGTCCTGCACTAATCAGAACATCAGTGGTAGCATTCCTCCTCTAAACCCACACTAGTGTTGGGGAGATTCCTCCAAGTATCCAGAGAATCACTGAGCTGCTGATGACTGTCGCATCTACATAAGTGTACTTGCAGCTACAATGTTTAAAACACAGGGCTCATTTATATTTCACAGCTTTGATTTTGCCTTTCATAACGTTACATCATTCTGATTAGTTAACAGCTTGGTAGCAAGCAGCTAATTAGGAAGAAGCAGTGGGAAACAAACAGAGGGAAATTGTTTAATAGGCAGGGTGGTTGCAGCTCTTCTTTATTAAATACCTCTGAAACAGTCCATCAGTGTGTCCCTGAGTTTGCAGAGAACTGAAAAGCTTTGTAATCAAACACTCAATCATCACTTCACACAAGTTAAAAACAACATGTGATCACTTTTCTTTATGTTTTTTTTCCTGTCAACATGCAGCTAAATGCAGCTTTGCTTCTAGTTGCATTAGTCCTTCAGCTCAGTCCACATGTGCATGAGATAAATCCATTTATTGATGAATTCATCACTCTCCTCCACTACAATAGATAATGGTTGTCACTCTTTAGCTTGTTGGTATTGTACCTTTTCTTACAACAAAAAAATAGTAAATTAGCAGGTCAATAACCTGCAGATAAAGTGACACAATGAACACTTGAACAGACTCACATTTATAAAACATAAAGGTCCTTTACACTGCTTGCACTTTTGAACAGTTTGTGCATGTATTTTGAGTGTTTAATTATTTAAGCATCATATCTGAAGCAGCAATTCGTAATTTTGTTATATTTGTAGTAATGATATTTGTGTATGACAATAATCTAATTTCTTCATGTTCCGGTTAAGGGTCCAAACTTAGCCTGAACCTCTCAGTAAAATCTGATATAGGTTGGAGAAGCTTCATTTTAATCTCATTATCTGCATGTGTTAGTCTAACTTTGCAATTTTCATTTCAGGCAAGTTGATATATTTACATGTAACCTAAGGGTGCTTTCCACCAGTAGTTTGATCATTTGCTCTGCACCAGCCAGTAACATTGTTACTATGTAGCATATATGTATCTTGCTAAGGACATTCATTAGTAGAAACATGTGTTACCACCTGGTTGCAACAAAAAAGACAGACATGAATGTTGGTTGATGACCTGCAGGACAGGCCTTGCAGCCTGAGGTGAGGACAGACCAGCTGCACCACTCACCACTGCAGGAAGAGATTTTTTTAGGTGTCATGTAAACGTGCCGAGCAGAGCTGAACTGGAAAGAACAAGACGAAAACACAAACCTTCCTCTCTCCAGTGTGTGTTTAGCATATTTCTCACCACGGATGAGAGAATATCTCCAGGAACACACACTTGTCTCCACCGGAGGCTGCAGCTGTGTGAGCCTCGGGCTGCAGGATCCCAGCAGGGGGTAAATATCACCTCTAACAGAGGTTTAAACGCTGCCTGTTGGCCTCAGTGTAAACTGGGCTGATCACAGCGGGGGTCACTTACACTTCTCATCATGGGAAAGAAGGGATTGAACTGATCAGCTGTTCAAAGCTTCTCTGATCATATTAAAAGTTTCCTGTTGGATTCCCAACTAATTTTAAAGGGACACTTTTTAATTTTTTACGCCATTTCCCTCGATCCTTCATCTGAAACATAGAGACATGATTTACCTGATCCTCTAGTATTGATCTTTGTAGTGATTTTCAGTTTAATGTTAGTTCACCTGCAGATTTAGCAGCTGTTTCCTAAACATTAAGCTCATGGTTTAATCTGACTTGTTGTCAATATACTTCCTGCAGTTTATAGATGACTCATTTACTTTGATGTGGATCTGCAATGAATAATTGATTAGTTAGTAACCAATACATTAATTACCAACTATTTTGATAATCAATTGATAGATTTAAGTCTTTTTTAGGAAAATATTCACTGGTTCCAGCTTCTCAATCCAGCCCTTTTCAGGTTCCTTTCTTCTATAATAGTAAACTGATGATCTTTGGGTTGTGTACTGTTGGTTTGAATAAAAAAAGACATTTTAGGTTGAATTTCTAACTTTAACAAATTTACATGTCTATGAATAATTGTTAGTTTCATCCCTATATTTTCAGACCATGGTACAGTTCTAGTAAACCTTTACTGCTCTGTCACAAACAGGTTCAATGCCAATTTCCATCTATTAAAATGAATAATAAATAATCAGATTTGAGGAGCTGGAGCCAGAGAATTTGGACATTTTCTTCCTAAAAATGACTCAAACCCATGAATTGTTCAATCAGTTAGTGAACAGTTGGATGTTAATTGAATAGTCACTGCAAGTCTACAGTGAAATTATGTCTCTATTCTTCAGATACATGACAGCAACATGGGAAATGGGGATAAATGTTAAAAAACCCACAACTGTTCCTTTAAAAAAACAGCGAGAAAAGAAAATGAGAACAAGCGAGCGGAGTTGAGAGAAATGGAACCTTATTTTCTGAGTCTGATTGGTGCAGGAAACCCATCACGACCTTATCCGTGTTTGACATTCTGCCTCCAACACGGTACGGCAGAGGTGAACAGAATATGATTAGTGTCCCCATTACTCTGCATCATCCACAGGGTTTGTCCTCTCCTCCGCATGCTGGAGTCTGAGTTCAGAAAGACCGAGGTCATGAGACGGCGTCTGTAAAATCATGGCACAGTTTCCCTCCTGCTGCCGCTTCAAATGTCAAATAATACTAACAAAAAAGGTCTTTTACATTTAAAATGCTGAGTGTGGCTGAAGCGTCAGTTTCAGTTTGGGTTTCGTAGCTCGTACTGGTGTCTGCTGAGGAGCTTTCAGTTGTTTCTGTTGGCGGTGCAGGTGGTGGAGCAGCATTTGATGTTTGACAGCGTGACGGTCCCCCGCCGCTGATGAAAGACCAATTACTGCCTTTTTTTCCCCCTCATCTTTTGCGATGCAAGAAAATTTCCAGCAACAAGTGGGAAGGAAAAACCGGCAGATTAAAAATAATGAGGCTTTTAGAGCTTCAGTGGCTTCACAGCAGCCAAGTTCTCTCTTATCTTTGACCTTCCTCGCCCTCAGACGACAGGGAGGGGGGACACACCTTAACTCTTCAGGCCCCGGCTGAGCCGCACTCTGGGTAGGAACAGCTTAAAGCAGCAGAGGAAGTAGAAGGAAAAGCTTGTAAACGTGTGACAGATATGAGGTTGTCAGCTGTAAAATGATAATAGTTGTTTCTGGAACCTGCTGCTTTGACGGCGCTTTACTAATTTGCTCTGTCATCATCCACGGAGCAGAGGCTCCTGCACTGGAGGGTGAGAGGGAGTTTAATGGGGGAAATAAAACCATCATGACCCCCCTCTGCCTCCCCACTGCCACACACACACACACACACACACACACCTTTGCTTCCATTTCATTACAGGTTGCTTCATCTCTGCTGTTTCTCTCCATTCATCACCCATGAACAGCATTACAGTGCTAAAGTTAAATATTAACAAGTCAAAATATCATGTTTTGCTACAATTATTCCAGTATTGAGTATAATTTTCTTGAAATATGCTATTCCATTGGCAGATAATTTTTCTTATATCATTTTTTCTAGATTTTGGGCAATACATTTTTCATCTCATAATTCTGACTTTCTATCTATTTCTTTTTTTTTTTAAGTAAGTTAAAATCCTCCATGTGAGCGACCGTCGTGGTCGCCCCACAAAAGGGATCAGGGCAACCGGAAAAAGAAGCGGAGACAGGAGGCAGCGGAACTCAGTTAAAACATTTATTGGCGGCGGTACCAAAAAACACAAAACCCAACACGCTCACGTCAGCAGGGAAAGTCCACCTCGCACCAGGTGGACCAAACAGGCAGTCCCACGCGTCGCGTCACCTGTCCCAAAACATGTCCGGGGGGAAACTCATACAAAACTACAAGATAATTGTACTTAATGTTGGACTAATTGTACTAAATACAATACACACATTTTGCAGTGTAGAGAGAAATCCTCTGCTGCATGGACATTTATTTATATTTATTCCACATCATAAAAACATCTTCCAATCACCAGTCACAATTACATTATGTAATCTACCTTGCTTCCACTTTTGGATAATTCATACTGCCCTGTCTACTAAACAATTTCCCACTGCTCATACCCATCAGGTTAATATTAGATATGTATTTGTTTCCCCAAACACCAACCAAGTAACTACAACAAAGGCAAAGTGATAATTATAAGAATTAACAAGGTTTTTGGAACAGTGCAGGAACATGTATAAAAATGCGTTCATATGCATGAAGGAAAGAAATTCAATATTCCTGAGGGGAAGACATGAAGGTTTATATCAGTGACAACTCTTGGTTAGCAAGAAAGTCAACCACCTTTTAAATTATAGAGATAGATTAAGAAGCATTCATTAGGTCTCTCAAAATGTATGTTTTGTTTTCATGTTGGTTTCTTGGTTTTGTGTGATTTCTGTCACAAAATGTCAAATTGTGTAAATGAAAAATATAAATATATATAAATATTGAATCCACCTAGAATATAAAACTAGTTGATAGCATGTGATTTTAATTTTTAAAACCTTTCTAAGAGAGTTAAACTATCCGGTACAAAGTTTTTTAAGGGTTAAACCACATAACAGTTTTGTCATTGTCCCATATACAGTAAATCCTTTTCTTTTATATTAGGATGTGGCCTTCAGTGCAGCCGCTGACCTGCCTGTGGTTATCTCTCCTCCCTCAGGAAGCCGTGATCAGCGGCCTGCTGCCAGAGACCACCTACTCTGTGACAGTAGCAGCTTACACCACTAAAGGAGACGGAGCCCGCAGCAAAGCCAAGGTGGTGACCACCACCGGAGCAGGTCAGTTCTTCTGTCGCTCTGACAGCTTCTTATTTAAAGTTCAGAACAATAAAGAAGGTGTAACAGCCTCACTCACAGCAAAACTGGTAGAGTCAAATAATGACTCACAACTAAGAGGAAACGAAGGTCCACAAAAAAGATATTCTCAAGGATGAAACTAATTCAAACAAAAAGTAGAGTGAAAGATGAGTTTCTAAATAAAGAGGAAGTTCAAGACTAGAATTAACCAGAGTGAATAAACATGACCTGACAACTAAAAGACTACATAGAAAAGAATCACACATGGACACGATTAAATTGAGAGGGTTTTTTGTTGTTATTTTTTTTGCACTGGTCAGCAAATTAAAATTGAAGATATTTGTTGAGACCATTTTTAAAAAATATATTCTACACCCGGTGTGTCGGATGTAGCATTAAATATAATAGAGTAAAAGGATACACAAAATCACATAAACTAAATATGTCAAAAGTGTATATAGTATATGTATATATATATATATATATATATATATATATATATATATATATATATATATATATATATATATATATATATATATACAAACAAGTCAAGCCAAAAGTAAATAAATAAATAAGGATGGTAAAAAAAGTAAATACAAATAAAATAAGTAAATATTAGAAAAATAAAATCTGAATAAATGAGTAAAATAAATACCTGAGGGTAACAGATTGGAGATGCTCTTCCAGTCCCCGGCAAACCCACCATGATGATCAGCACCACCATCGGGAACACGGCTCTGATCCAATGGCAGCCTCCTAAGGAGATGGTGGGAGAACACGTGGGCTACCGGCTGCAGTACAAACGGGCGGAGGAGGACGCCTTCACCGTCAGAGACTTCCGCAAGACGGACGACCACTTCACCGTCACCGGCCTCCACAAAGGCGCCACCTACGTCTTCAAGCTCTGCGCCAAGAACCGCGCCGGCAATGGCGAGGAGCACGTTAAGGAGATCAGCACGCCAGAGGACGTCCCCGCCAGCTACCCGCAGAACCTGAGTGTGGTGGGGCTCACCGCCACCTCCACGCGGCTGGCCTGGGACCCACCGCCGCTGGCCGACAGGAACGGGCGCATCGTCAGGTACGTGGTGGTCTACCGGGACATCAACAGCCAGCACAACAGCACCAACAGCACCACAGAAACGCACACAACCGTCCAGGGGCTGCAGCCCGACACCACCTACGACATCAGGGTCCAGGCCTTCACCAGCAAGGGGGGCGGGCCCATCAGTCCCAGCATCCAGAGCAGGACCATGTCCACCACCATGCCAGGTAAGGAATGTTACAATGTCTTGTAAGTGTAAGTGAAGGGTTGATAACCACAATGTCTGTAAGGAGAACAAACACTTTACATTGGTCCAGTTAGGCCTGGGCAATAAAACTTTATCTATA
Source organism: Eupleurogrammus muticus (assembly GCA_036785175.1). NCBI lineage: Eukaryota > Metazoa > Chordata > Actinopteri > Scombriformes > Trichiuridae > Eupleurogrammus > Eupleurogrammus muticus. The sequence goes on along the minus strand of JAYKQN010000006.1, from coordinate 26,122,383 downwards.
CCTATCATCAATATCCACATTATCCACACAATAAGAAAATACCTTAATATAATATGGAATAGTGGCTCTTAAACATCATAATTACCTTCAATCAATCATTGAATCAAGCAGCCAGTCAATTAACAGACAAACCACACATGATCTTTAATATAAAATGGTCACATGCAGCATAAAATGAGCCCAAATATTGAAAAGAAAATCGCCAATAATTATTCAATATTGATCCAGTCCAGTAGCAGTAAAAACTATAAAAAGCCTGGAGAACACTGATTTAAAGGCCTTTATACAGCAGATCTTCAACAAAATGAACAATGACATTTTCTTTAAGTTAATTTACTGTGCTGGGACATTTACAGCATCATTAAAGTAATTCCCTCCAACACCTACTGACGCTTTGGAGTCACAAACCAGTGTGTGACATTACAGGGGCCAGTCCCTTATTTCTTATTATTCCCACAGCCCTGCTGTGCCTGAACGTTAATAAGCTTAAAGACAGACACTAAGATGCCTTGAGGAGCTGAAGAAGCTGCAGAGTGTCCGTAATAATAATAATAATAATCCTCTGTTGGTTCCATGAGCAGCACTTTTCACTTTATTCCACTGAATCCTGTGTTAATATGACATAATAAGAAGAATAAACAGACATGGTGTATGCTGCTGAAACATTACATGGTGTTCTTTCATTTTCATTCATTTTCCTTCTGCTTTGAGTCATCTCAGTCATATCTGCAATTGAATTAACCAGCTAATAATCATCCAGATCTTCCCTCAGTGTTCACCAAGAACTTTGGGGTGAAGGCTGTGATGAAGACCTCAGTCCTGTTGACCTGGGATGTTCCGGAAACCTACAAATCACAGGTTCCTCTCAAGGTGAGTCAGCTTCCACCAGACGCTGAATCTCAATAGAGTATGCCTTGTGGAGATGAATTGATTTCAGGATTGGTTTAAGTATGAAGGAAATTCTTTAAAGTTAAAGAATAGAGACAAGAGGTTGAAAGGTTGATTGATCAGGAACAGGCACAAAATTGGAGCCAACTTCATTCTCGACATCTCAACTCTCAATGCAATGCAAAAGAACCCCTCTTCTTTATTCGAAAATGTAAGTAAAGTTTGTTCATATAGAATCTTTCACAGATATAAAATCAAAGTGCTCCACAATAAAAGCAAAAAAAGAAAGATAATAATAGAGTGAAAATAAAATTAAAAATAGAAAGAACAGAACCATAAGAAGCAATAAGACACGGAAAAAATATTTTATTAGATCAGCAAGACAAAGCCTGAATACAAATCTGAAGAAAACTGTTACTTTAAGTTGGTTAAAGTTGTTTGTAAAACAGAGTCTATTCTGTAAAAGGAAAAAACATGTATAGCTTTATGTTTTTAGACTATCAATGTCTGCAGGACAAAAGGACATCTTTAAGACTAATGTATTAGTTCAAGTAGAAATAAAAGATTTATTTACATTTAGACTCGATATGATGAGACACAAAAAACACTTTACAAACTTGAAAGTTACAAAGGGATGAAAGTTCAATGTTGTTCCATCCTCTCTAACAGGACAGAGCAGCTGTTCCATGAAGCTCTGGGAAAATCGATTCTCAGCATGTTAAATTCCGTCGTTTCTGGTGTTTTGTTGGAGTCTGTCTGCTACTGTGCGGCTCTGATAACAAGCCAAATGGCACAAACTAAATTGACATTGCGTGTAAGCAAATCACACTTTTATTTTTTATAGAACACAGTGCAGCACATTTCCAGAGATGGAAGTTAAAAGTACTTAAGGCCCATAGGAATAAATTCATCTAAAGAGACAGTTAGATCCCCCTTTGCTTCAGAGATAGACACTCACTCACTTTTTTTCAGAATGTTTGCCAACAATACAGGAAAATCCATAACGTGCCTTATAACTATAAGTAACTGTACATCATTAAGGACAAGGAATCCAATATAAAACAGGTGTTAAGTCTAAAAAATGCAACCACTTTATCCGTACCAAGATTTCAGCATTAACTAATTATCCACATTTGAATTAAAATAAGCAAAGTTAAAATAAACATTTAAATGACCATTAAAATAACAACTGAGTGCACACTATAGTACACTATATTACCAAAAGTATTCACTCACCCATCCAAATAATCACAACCAGGTGTCACTTCAATCACTTCCATGTCCTCCAAAGTTCATATTATCTCAACAACAGAGCTCAGAGAGCTTCATGGAATGTATTTTCATGGCAGCAACTGCATCCGTCCATACAAGTGTAACGTAAAGCATCAGATCCAGATGTGTAAAACATGCCACCACTGGACTGTAGAGCAGTGGAGACTGGAGTCCTCTGGAGTGATGAATCTACATTATCTATTTGGTGATCTGATGGATTAAAATCTGGGTTTGGTGGTTGACAGGGGAACAAGACTTGTTTTGGGAATGAGATTTCATTCAAATTCATACACGAGTCAAGGCAGGTGAGAGAATACGTTTGGCGATATAGTGTAAATTGGTTGCAAATATATATATATATATATTGTATTGTTAGTGACTTTTTGGATAAATGTATTCCTTTGGCCTTGTGTGACCAAATATCTATTGTCATTCAGTCTGGGAACCATCCTCATTAGTTTATTTTGGAGGTTGGTTTATGAAAGCCCAGACCTGTCTATTGGGCGCTATGAATGTCTGTCAAATGTGTCTATCACACATACCTGATGACCTACCTAATACCTGATAGAAAAGTTGCTTGTTTTTCAAAATAAACTTTGTGTTTTAACTTACTCAGAATATTTTCTAAAGTATCAAAAGGTAAATCACTGTCTGCCACCATGTTGAATCCACAATTATCAACAAAGCAGCTTTTCTGTTTGGTCATGGCCTCCCTGTTCTTCTCCCTAGATGAGGGGAACACTGGGAGCTTGGCGTGCCGACTGAATTTTCCAGCAAAGTAAATGTGTGTGCTGTAAGAATAGATACACCCATGCTACCTATGGCCCTAGGATACTCTCAAACCAAAGCAGACATTTGTGTCAGAACTTGCAGTAAAAACACATTTTTGTCCCCTACCTCCTCTCTTACATTCCTGTGTTAAAAGTAGAATTGAATGGATAATGAATGCAGCTTTCTACTGGCTTCAGATCCTGTACAACCAGCAGAGCGTGGAGGTGCAGGGAAACCTGAAGAGGAAGTTGATCACGCAGCTGCAGCCGGACACCGACTACTCTTTCGTGCTGATGAGTCGGGGGAACAGCGCCGGGGGGCTCCAGCAGCAGGTCTCCATCCGCACTGCCCCGGACCTGCTGAAGATCAAACCTGCCCAGTACCAGCAGGACATGGAGGAGGGAGGGAAGGTCACCATCAGCCTGCCGCGGGTCACAGCTGGAGACAACGTCAGGTACTGAGCTTTGTTAGCACATTTGTTGGGGAAAATTCAATTTTAAAAAAATAAATACATCACATGTGCAGGTGACATAGCAACACACCATGGGTTTATCTAAAAACTCTCTAGGTAAATTAAAATAAAGTTAAAATTACACCAACAATAACATTAACAATTCGGTATAAAAGAAAGAAAACAGCCGCTGTAATAATTACAATCTAAAAAATAACTCAGTTGAATTTTTTAATGTTAAGCTTAATGATCATATTTAAAAACTAATTTAGCAGTAGTTTGTTCTGTCATTATACAATGATATAAATGATCTAATCTTAGAAACTAAACAGCGAAAAGGCAGAAGCTCAGCAATTATGTCTGCGTTTCCTACATTATCATAATTATAATGATACATATTATTTATAATCGCTTTTGTAGATACTTTAGGCACTTTAGAAAAAATATACAAGAATTAAATTATATATATATATATATATATATATAAGAAAGTGTAATAATGCAAACAAATGTAATTAAAACTACGATTTAACAAATTAAAAGCTATTTTAAAAAGTTTTGGTGATTAGAACTCGGACAAGTGGAGTAAGGCTGCTAAACAATTATCAACAAAGAAAAGTATTTACACCAAGAATCAGAAAGTATTATCATATACACTCATAACCCTCAAAAACAGCTTTGTAAATCATTCCTTTCAAAACCAAATTGACAATAATAATGTCAATAGTGTGCGTGTGTTTGTGTGTGTGTTGTGTCTGAAGCCTTTTAGGAAGCCTGGCTGCTTCCTGAGTCAGTAAAGACACACACAGATGTTTGTTTTAGGGTTGAATCAATAGCTCTGGCAGCAGCCTGTGTGCAGGAGGACATTTCTATAGCCATTAAATCCTGACTTATTTACTTCTTGTCCTGTTCTGGCCACTTCTTAACCGGCCAATTATCCAGCTGAGTCCTCTTAGGTGAGGAGCAGAGAAAACACCCGTCCCAGCCAACAACACCATGATTACACCTTGTAAGTCAAGAGGAGTCAATTTTATTTGTTTAGACCAAAATCACAAATCACAGCCTCACCTCAGGGGCTTTAAGAGTCTGTAAACAACACAACATCCTGCTGTTAGAGCCTCGGATCCAACCAGGTAAAACTTCCTAAAAAAATCAATAAAAATGGAAGACACCTCAGGAAGAGCTACAGAGGAGGATTCCTGTTCCAGAACAGACACCAGTAGGTTTCATGTGTTTGGCTGCTACTAACGACTATTGTAATTAATTAATTGATGAAATGATTAACTGATTAGTTGCTCGGGTCCTAAAATTGTGTAAAATGTTGATCAGTATTAGGCAGAACTAATAGGCAACTAATGGATTAACCAACTAATCACTGCAGCTCTACTGAACCACGGATACACTTATTTACCTATTTATTGATCTGATAACATTGAAAGCAGATATTTGCAGGTTTTAACTGTGTGAATTAAACTGAGAGTGTGAGTTTGTATTTTGAGGTCAGAAAAAATTAATTGTTGGGAATGATTAAGAAATTTACATAAATGGCACGGTAACAAAAACTACCAGAGAGAACCATTGGACATTTTGTTCTTCAAAATGACTCATGATTATCAGAATAGTTGCTGATTAACAACTAATTGATTAATCAGCTAATCATTACTAATTACAGATGCAGCATTGTAACAGGATTCATAGAAAATATGATGGATGAGATAGTGAAGATCCAGCGGAGCTATAAACTTTATCAAACAGCAACATTTTCCTGAACGCAGAACACGGTCAAATTATCAATCAGCCCAGTGCAGTTCAGCTCTCTCCTGATACCGCCATGCAATTTATTTCAGAGCATAAGCTTTAAAACCACAATTAATCAATAAAGGGAAGCACAAAGCAAAGGCTGTGCTTAATTTATTTAGGTTATGTTTTACTATCATGCAGCTCGCTCAGGAAGACAGACGTCACAAATTATTGCTGCGAGAGGTTGTTTCTCCGAGCTCATCACAAGGGGGAGGTGGCTGATGGAAAACGCTGTGTTATGAAGTCAAAAGTTTAGAATGAATATTAAGATGAGATGAAGTGAACCAACAAATTGGTCAAAGTCTGCTGTGTGAGCTGTGTATTTACCTCACTGCATCTGTGTTCTCTGCAGGTGGTTCTACATCGTGGTCGTCCCTGTCACCGCAGCGTCTCTGAGGCAGTGGGAGAACCCTGAAGAAATGGACATACATGAGGTGGGTAGAACGCACGCTTCAGAGGAAACTTTAAAATCAAGTTCGACCAGCTATCAACAGGTCGCTCAGAACTGTGATTCTGTTCACAAAAACCTTCTTAGTGAAGGTATTTAAACTTCTAGGAACACATCTCTGCATCAATGAGTGGTATTCATCAGCTCAAAACAAGTGTATTATATGTTAATAAGTACATAATAAAGTAAAGGTTACCTGTCTGATATTGATATCTGAACATAAAAAAACTATGAGGATGATAAGAAGGATAGAAATCTGAAAACCTTTTTGTTTTAGTTTTCTTTGAAGTATTTGCTGTAGTTTTGTTCAAACTGAACTTCTCCGTGCCGTAGCTTCACAGACACTAAGAGTAAAAGTTTAAACCCCTCCAGCAGCCCCCAGGCTGCAATATTCATTATACACAACACTATGTTGTGTGGGACAAAAGGCAACGTGAGTTTTTTTTTTTTTTTTACATAGACAACCCTCAGTGTGAGGAGAAGGTGGAACTTGCGAAGGGCTAAAAGGTATTTAATATGAACTGCAGCAAGGCCATGGAAGGATAATGAATAAAGTTTAAATGATGTATTCTAAAAGTTAGGGGAAGCCTGCGCAGTGATGTTAAAATTGGAGAGTATAACAGGAAGTTCTAGGTATAATTAACACTGAACTGATGAGTTCTGGATAAATTGTAGTCATGAGATTAAGTGCAGCTTTAAATCTTTTTCAAGGGCCTTAATACTTTTCTGTAACATTATAATAAAAAAAATATATACAAGTTAAATTTTATTTTTACCGAGCATATATCTAATCTTGGAAATCTTTTTTTTAAAAAGACTTGGATTTTTATTGAGATGTTGTGATCCAAGAGAAAAAATTCCCTGCCCTTCAGTCTAGTCTTTAGATGTGGAGCATGTTTAGTTCTTTTCTTTTCTTTATACAGTGTATAATCAGCATTACAAGAGATAATGTACAATGAGGATAATATGGGTGTCTAAATGATTCCTTGGAGCTGTTGATGAATTATAATCCTGGATGGAGTCAAACATATATCTGTTGCATGTCTCTTTTTTATTGATTCGGATGATTTATAATTGATCTCAGGTCTGCTATTTAACAGTCAGTATTGCAGCAATGCAGAAAAAGAGAGAGTAGAGTAAATATTCCAGTTCTTTAATATGAAAAAGCACAGAGGAAATTCAGGAAATGCACCTAAAACAGCAGCATCCCGCTCCATTTTCTTTCTCGGAGGATAACTGAGCTGCTACTTTCCTCTACAAAATCTCTTTGTTTGAGCGGAGACACTGAACAAAAGGCTGTAGATGTGTCTGAAGCTATTTTCTCTGCATGTCATTGTCACCTTGAACTTTTATGGGCAGCAGGTAAGTTTGACTCCAGACAATATAAAGTGGAGAAGGAAGGCGGGAGGTGGAGACGAATGTCTCACACATTCACACTCACACACATACGTGGAGAGAATAAGAATAGCAGAACTTTTTTTAATGAAGCTCTGACACACTTTTTTTTTTCTTTTTTTCCCGTTGAAGGTCAAACTGTAAAAAAAATGTATATATATATATATATATATATATATATATATATATATATATATATATATATATATATATATATATATATATATATATATATATATATATATATGTATATATATAGATATATATGTATATATATATAGGAAAAAGTTGAAAATTATACATTTTTCAGCATAGTTTCATGCTATGTAAGTCAATGGGACTCCATTAGGTTGTTGCACTAAGAATTTTATATATTTGAATATTGATGCCATATGCTAACAAATCTATGTTAGCATATTAGAAAAATAAATTGTACTAACAAAACTTAAACAAAACTGTATTTACCCAAGGTAGTGAGTTCAACTTTTTATTTGGTGAAAACTTTCCAAAACCTTTGGTTGACGTCAAATGCCCATGAGCAAAAGGGACTGGTCATGCGACTTTGTAAATTGTATGTCCTTAAAAAGAAAAAAAGCCCCCTTTTAATGCCTATCCGTAAAAACTGTATTAAACCATAGATTTTATATCACAGTTTTTTTATAAAAATGAGGATAAATTTGTTGTTGCATATGGCAACACTATCCAATAAGGAGGTTAAAATGCAGAAGTTTCTACTATATTCATAGTGTTCTAATTCCTAGTCATCTAAACCATTTTTGTAATGTATTATCTAGTTTATGCAGTTTTAATAAATTTGTATTGTTTCAACATGAATCCAGAAAATGTATAATATGTGGAAACTATAATAGACTGGAGCTTTAATTAGTTTCATAAGTTATTGCTCAGGCTTCACCGTAATGTCTGTGACATCTTAGAGCAGTTTGTCAACACCCCGCATGTTGTCCCACTGTGCCCCGCTGCAGCTGCTGGAGGCTCCTGGTGCCGACCCTGGTCCGCGGAGAAAGAAGAGAGAGAGCCGGGACTTCCTGCAGCCATACATCGCTGCCAAGCTGGACGCGCTGCCCCCCATCTTCACCCTGGGTGACGAGAAGAAATACTACGGTTACTACAACAAGCCGCTGCCGGGGCAGCAGCAGTACCGCTGCTTCGTGCTGGCTGACCTGACCAACCAGGAGTCGGTAAGACATGTGCAAGATAATAATATTTAACTGTTTTATCGCACCTTAAGAAAAACATGGAACTCTATAATATAGTAGCAGCTAAACACTGTTAAAACAAATAGCAGACATAATATTAACTAGTTCAAATATAAATGGGCCATATGGAGGTTAATGAGTCCATCCAGATATATATGGATTATATTCAGTGTTAGTTACTAGTTAGTTCTCTCTCAAAACGTAACTAAGGTAGTTATTGAGTTAAAAATTATGAAAGTAAATAGTTACTTTGGAAAGTAAGTATTGTTACTTTCAAGTAAAAGTTTAAATACTAAAATATATCAAGGAATTTGTTCCCACCTTCTCCACATTGTAAACTGAATTTAAAAAACATGTTCAATTATTAATGATAAATCTGAATATTATATTATATTAATATTTTAAAAGTAAACTAATTTAATATTTTTACTCTAAGTCTGGAGAATGGGAAGAAAACATGAATTTCTGGTTGCAAAGAAAAAAAAATCTTTTTTGAATTATTTTGTCTCCAGGAAACAACCAGGCATGTATGAATGTTTGTCTCTAGTGGAAGAAAAAGTGTGTATATACCAAGCTGCGTAGTGATGTGATTGGATTTCCAGAAGGAAGCATCCTGCGTTTTTGCATAGCTCTGTTTCAGGCAGGCCTCTGATTTCCTATAAATACTCAGCTCATGTCACCGAGCTGAGCTTCAGCCTGGATTAAGCCGTGAGTTCCACGCCACCCTCACACGCGGCCCGCCCGTGTCAGGAGAAGTTCAGCAACGCCACGGCTGAGTTTGACTCCTTTTGGCCTTTAATAAATCACTGCGGCGGAAGATGAGGATACGGCAGCCATCGGCTTTTTAATATGCGGATCTACGGCTTTTTTCCTGCAGCCACTGATGGCTCAGCCCGCTGCCCTCAAGGTGGCAGGACTTTTATTGCCCTCAAAATCTTAAACTCCTAATTTGTAGTCTGAGGTGGTTAATTAAACTGGATTAAACACTTCTATATCTGAAGGTCTTGAACTTGACTGCAACCTGGTGTTAAATCAAGATTATAAAAAAACACTGAAAGTGTCAGGAGGAACAGGGAATAAACAGCGTTGGAGTACAAGTAGAATTACTCAGTAGCGAGTAGTGGTAGTAGTAGTAGTAAAAACAACACAGAGGTTAAAAGAGTAAAAGTCCTAAACTGAAGATGGTACTTAAGTACATAAGTTATCAGCAAAATGTACTTAAAGAATAAAAAGTAAGTAAAACCTACTGATTATACAGATATTAGATTATTATTATTACCCTTACGAAAATTAACCATGGCTTTACCATGGGAAATACCGTGGTTTTACCATGGTTTTTTGGGTAACCATGGTTAACCATGGTTTTTTTGTGGTAACCATGGTTATACTATGGTTTTTATGTAGTAACCATGGTTCTACCATGGTTTTTGGATACCATAGTATTACTATGGTTGGTTCATGGTACTTCCAAAAACCATGGTAGAACCATGGTTACTACATAAAAACCATAGTATAACCATGGTTACCACAAAAAAACCATGGTAAACCATGACCCAAAAAACCATGGTAAAACCACGGTATTTCCCATGGTAAAACCATGGTTAATTTTCGTAAGGGTAGTAGTAGTATAATTAGTATTTTTATTTGAATTACTATTATTATTATTATTATTATTATTAAATATACTATACTACTTGTTTAATCATTAAATACATTTGAGAGCATTTGAACGTTTTTATTTTATTAGAGAATAATATGAAAGAAAAAAGAGAAAACCTATATATTCATGTAAGATACAATATAAGAATCTGTAACTAAAAAAATAACTAAAATTGAGTATTAAATTAAGTACAATATTTCTACTCAGGAACACACAATATATAGTGGAGTGTAATTATACAGTGATTCAAATGGAACAGTACAAGTACCTCTAATTGTACTTGAGTAAATGTCCTATGGAAACTGTCCATTAGTAATTACATTTTTTGTGTGAAGAGGAAATCAGACCTTCATCTAAAAGGCAAATAACTTTATTCCCGTCACATTGAGGGAAAATCCTCTCTTGTCTGTGGTGAAGGTTCATGAAACCCAGCGGGAAAACTGTTGGATGACAATTAATATATGTCTCATCTTTTTAATGTTGTAGTTTGTCAATATGGAGACAATTTGAGACATGTTGGTGGATTAATAAGAAAAAAATATTTTTTATAGGAAAGGTTACTAAAACTTACAGTAAATGAAATGGAGTAAAAGTAGAATATTTCCCTTTGAAATGTGATAAAGTAAAGTATAAAGTAGCATCACATGAAAATACTCCAAAACTTCTCCAAAATATTTTCAGACTGTAACTCCAGTACTTGAGTAAATGTACTTACGTTCAATAAATCTACAAAGGCAGGAACTCACAGATTTAACCGGTTCTGAATCATGTGTGAAAAACCAGCATCTGACAGCAGGATTGGGTCAGAGTATACAGACAAATATCCCCTTTCTCTGGGTGAATAAATGTTAATGTGACATATAAAAAGTGAAGCGAAAGGGCAACCAGATGCTGAGCTTTCAGATTTCATCAGGAGTCAATAACACAATCAATTACATCATGTTTAATTAAAACCATGCACACAAAGGGCAAGTGTATACTGCCAGAGAACAATAAGATGGTAATTAGCCCGATCAGTCAATACACACCGATGATTAAACTGTAAAACATTAATCAACCGCTAACTAACACCATCAACATCAGACGCTCAGCAGCTGTCAATCATGACATCAGTGAACTGAGTAAAAGCTGACTCATCAGAGAAATTAGTGCTTCAGCAAATCTTACAAGCTGAAATTTGTATTTTTGAAACTGCCTCATTTTACATCAGGCATATTTGAAAGCATAAACAAGTAAAATAAACATGGAGATGAGTCGGATTTATGTGATAGCTTAAATGGCAAATGTTTTAATTTACCCATTTTCCCAATGTCCTTCTTCAAATTTCAATAAATCTCCCCAAAATCTCTGCAGAAAACACAGTTTTCCTCCAAAGTTGTATATAGAAAACAGATTACAAAGTGCATTAGTCTACAGAAATCCCTTTTTTTCTCCATAACTTTTTTCAGACTATACATAGAAACATAGATTTACAAAGCTGTACATTGAGCCGAGTGTATTAAATGCAAATATTTATTTATTTGTAAAAACAATTTACAAATAAATAAATACAAACATTTATTTATTTGTAAATTGTTTTTACTCTAGTGTCTCTGCGATATTTTTTCATTAATCTTTAATCAGCTTCTTTTTTTAAGATTTTTTTTTTTTGCATTTTGGCTCTGTTTCATACACCTCTGTTTGAGGTGTATGGTACCTATTTTGAAATAAATATGGTTATCGCATGTTAAGCCATATGACCATCACTACTGACTGTGTGTTAAATGCTTCACACATGGCCCAATTCAAAAAACGCAAACTACCCCTTTAAACCAATTACTATGTCACCTTCTCTTTTTGTGCTGGTGTTAAATGGTGCATATTCATTTCACCATGTTCAGACTGTTAACTGTGCAGCCATCTGAGAGAATTCACTTAAGCTAGCATTCAGAGATCATTAGAGCACATGATGTCACACTTACACGTTTCTGCTTCACCTCATTACAGCTTTTTGTCGTCGGACAGTACCAGTTTGATCAGGAGCAGAGCAGCAGATTCAGTAAATGATTCTCAGCTGAGTGTAATTCATGCTCACATAAAAAATAGAACGCTAATCACATTCATTGAAAACAGGGGGAGGAGGTTCAGCTTTTATTGCTGCTGCAAAGCTGCTGCAGCATAAAGGAAGAAAGAAGAAACAATATAAGAAAGATATAAAGATGGAGACTGAAGCAAAAAGGTGCTGCTGACTGTGATCTACACTGCTGGAAAACAAGCCAGGACGTGAGAAACACACGCACACTCGAGAAGCCAAGAAAAGCTGTGATGATCGAAGACAGGAGACGGTTGCGATGAGGGTGTGTGATGAGGAATGAGTGTGTGATAAGGGATGAATGTAAGTTGAGTGAGTGTGAGATGAGTGAGTGTACGATGAGTGAATTTGGGATGAGTGTGTGATGTGGGATGAGTGTGTAATGAGGTATGAGTGTGGGATGGTTGTAAAATGAGTGTGTGTGACATGAGTGTGTGATGTGGGATGAGTGTGTGATTAGAATCAATTGAATCATGGTGAGATGTGTAAGATGGGTGTGTCCTTTATTTTTCAGGTCTGAAAATTAGAAGTAGGACTTCTAACTTCAATCTCAAAATTCTAAGAATAAAATATCAAAGTCAGATATCAATACTTTTTTTTCCCGAAGCAAATATAAATTAATTTTACAACTTTTCAATATATCAGTAAAAATCAAAAAATGCATTTTACATTAAAAGTATAGCTTTTGAATAACTTCTTAAACATGAAATGTTTTTAGTAATGTTATTATTGTGATGTCTTAAAGTGTCCTCCCAGGCTCCTACTACTTTATGTTGCTATGTTACCCAATACAAAAAAGATCAAATCCCACAGATTTGCATATCAGAGCTCTATCCTGCACCAGTACTTTAGTTAAAGTATAAAGCTCTGTATCACAGCTCCTGCTCATGTTGCTTTCCAGTGTTTTAGTTACAATCCAAAACTCCATTGTCCCATTTCTTCCTGCAGCCAACGTCCAAGTATTGTAATGTCTCTCAAGAAAGTTTAGCTGCTACTTAATTTCCCATGCTTACATGGTTTATTTCAAGAAGTGTTCACAGACCCCTCAGGAAATCACAACATTATCACCTAAGAGAATGAGAGTTTAGGCTTAAATTTTATTATTAGTTTTTTTTTTTTTATTCATTTTTGGTTACAAACACAAGAACCAAAACACAACAGTAACATGTCCAGGTTGTTACGATATACAGGAAAAAGTATGAAATTATGAAGTAATAGTAATTCTAAGTCTGGTTTTACTTGGCCTATCAACACAATTTAAAAATTAATGTAGGTTAGGATCCACACATCAAACATAAATTGTAGACTTTTCTTACAATAATTGTATTTGTGTGTCTCTCCTTATCTTAATGTATGTTCACGTCTCACCAAGTTGTGTCTGTCCTTTGTCTATTAAGACAGTAACAGTCCAACACACCAAAATGGATTTTGGTAGATGGATGAATATTATAAAATAAAACCACTTAATTATTTACGTCAGAGTAAGAAGATTTAATTTTTAACATCATCAGAGCATTTAGTAGCAGTCTCTCGAGACTCAATCTACACTCTCTTTCTACTTGTTTTATGTGTTGACAGCTGCTAGTACAGAGATAGTCACTCATCAGGCAGTAAGGAGAGTTTCACAGGGAGACGAGCAGCTTTCTCTGAGTAATTAATTGTAATTAACATGTTACTGTCTCAGCCTTAATATGTTACTAAACTTAGACAAAACTATTTAAATAATAAATAAAAAATGAACGTGAGGAACTATGCAGAGAGTTCAGGGAGAGGAGGGGCGGCTGTGGCTCCTCCACTGTCAGCTGCTGGTAAAACAATAAAGAATCACTCATTGTTTCCTGTATTTCTTGATTTTGGAAGAGAAACAGAAGATTCATCCTCTCATTGTTATTAAAAGCAGCGTTTCCTCTTCTGCAGCCTGCAGGTGCAGCAGCAGCACATTTCTCAGCCTGAGGGATTAACATCTATCGGGTTGTGCCACGCAGATTGATCACTTCCAAACTCCCCCCCCGAGATTATCTAAATATCCTTCAGAATGTACGTCTGGGCCGTCTAAAAGCCCCGTAAAAAAGTTTTGCATTTCTGCAGGCACAAGGTGCGATGGGAGGGAAAAAAAAAAAGCCGAAAGAGCCGCAGAGAAAAATGAGCTGTACATGTTATCAAGATTCACACCTTTTAGCTGTTAAAACTGTCTTTTTTTCTAACAGACTGTTCGGCATGGCTTGATCTTTTTTTAGGATGCGGAGCACCGTTTGTCTGAGTTTGTCCATGAGAGCAGAGACTCTAATGAAAGCTTCACACCAACATGTGACAGCACATTTGTCACGGTTATTCTAAGTAGATCCTTAGTGTGTGTTGTGTGGACTCATTTAACTTCAGCTTTGTTTTCTACATTGCACTCCAATTTCTCCAGAAGCCAAATATACTTTCAAATTTCCTGTTATAAATCAAAACAAAAGAAGTAGGTTGTGTAGTAGCATTTTTCTTCCAGTTAGATGAAATACAATTTAGGTCATAGATCCCATATTGTTAAATTTTCTGGGTTTTATTTGAAGTTTCAATAACCCCAACATGATATATTGGTGCTTTAATGCAACAAAAATAATCGTATTATAGTTCTACATGTCAAGCTTCTCTCTACAGAAACAACAGGACAATTTTAATATTCATGAGCCTCACTTCTGATTCTTCTTCCTACTGTATAGGCATGAAATAATATCTTCACAAAAGTACAAAAGAGCCATTTTATGGCAAAGTTTGTGACTCCAGACCTGGCACTTCTCACAAAAGCAATGAATAAAGAAATGTATATGATTTTTGGAAATTTGATTTAGTTTTAGATGATTCGGAACATTTAACTCTTTGGTCTTCTATCTACCATTTGTGGCCACTTGCTTTCTTTTTTTAGCTGTTAATGCATTTGACATGAAATTAGCCAAGTGTCTGGATTTCTTTTATATTAGTTTGAATATGTTGATTAAATATCTTGATAACATGTTGTAAACATCAAGTACAACAACATGGCTCTATCATTGAAACCCATTAAAACTACATGTGTTAATTCTATGTTATTTATGCCTTAAATAACATACTTTTATTCAATTTATAGTATTTTTCATTGGATACTGGTTACTGTTCAGTTTTTGGCCTCAGGAGTGAATTCCTGTAAAATTTTCAGTTTCCACTCAGCTGCACAAAGCTTCTGTCTCTATGAAGCTAATGAAGTTTAGATGTTGGTGTAATGTTAAGATCAGATAATAATTTATGTATATGCATGGGGGTGAAAAGTTCATGTGTGTGAATCTGCCACTTGAAGGGTTCATAAATATTTTATACTGACAACAAGAACTTATGTTGATTTTGGAGTAAAAGTAGCAAAAATGATTTTTTTTTTAATTACAGGCTTGTTTTTTTCATGGCCATTTTTGGTTGTATATGAATGTGCTCCTAAGGCCAAAAAATGAAGTAAATGGAATGGAATCATTAAAAACTATCAATTTTAAGTATTGAGTTCAGATTGAAACACGTTTTACTTAAATTACATGATTTGATGAATCAATAAAATTGAATAAGCAATGATGTTTTAGTGGCGTTCAATTGGCAACAAAACTAATTTTGCACAAAACAAGTGGATTAACAAAATATTTAAGATTATGGTTTGAGGAAGCATCTGGTTAATGAAAATCTGGGAAAACAAAAAACAGGAGACTTTTTTTATGCTGGACATTAAAAATAAGATGATGTCACTTCAGAAAAACACTGTGTCAGGTATTTAATCAGCACTTCACTTTGAAGCCGATGATGTGCATCCTGCAGCTCAACCCACAGCCCTTTTATTTGTCCAGCTTTCCACATAATAGAGTGTGGATGTGGAACAGAACAGCTTCTTTTGACAGTGAAGTTTGATAGATGCTGATCAGCCTGGTCAAGGCTCACAGCAGAATATCAATAATCCATCCGTTTCCCTGAAGCTACGATCCATACCATAAACACTGACAAGTCAACATGGACATGGATCTACTGCTCAATTACATTTGACACACTGCACACACACACACACACAAGCAGGTTATCAATGAGTAAAAAACATCACAAACTTCATTAAAATTAAGAAAAAGAAATTTCTACACTTTTCTTGTGTATTAATTCAGAAATTTCTGAGAGTTCTGAGATGCTGCAAGAACATGCCGTAACATCATTCATCTCACATTTAACATCTGTGACCTGAGATAAATCAGCCATCATTAGGTCTGTTTCCAGTGCGAAAATAATTTTTATTAAACAGTTCATTTTTGTCAGTGAAGTGGAGAAATGTTAAAATTGTCAATTGTTCATTCCAGAAAAATAATTTTCTGCTGATATATGACTTAGAGTGTATCCCACTTCATCAAGGAGAAACTACCGAACAGATTGAGACACAAAAAGAGTTTAATTTTTTGTGTCTAATGCTCAAAGGAATAATTTACTGTTAGGAACCTAACACTTTCTAAACCAGACTTTCTTCCTGTGGAAGCACCACATCCACATTACAAAAGGAATTGTTTAACACAGTTCATATAAATGAGAACTATGGTGGGGATTGACTCCATTCTGTAGCCTCAAATATCTGTTACAGAACCTGCAGCTTCAGCCCCAGAGGTTCCTGCTCCATTCTGCCACATCAGCCAAAATTCAAATACCTGGCTTTGTTGTTTCCATAGTTTCTCCTTTGTTGCATCTAATAGGGAAAAAAAACCCTCTGGACGTTAAAGTTGCCTTCACTCAAAAAATCTTGCTGTTCTTCTTCCTACAGTTGTTGTTTGAGCTCGCTGAGCAGAAAAATGAAAGTGGCTGGAGGTGGAAAGTTTCTCTGAGCTTGTTGAAAATTCGATTTTAAGCCTACAAGCATGATTTGTGACATCACAAATAGTCTGGAGCCAGTAGTGCTGCAATATTAACTTACATTAATACAGTAAAATATGTAAAAACAGAGTCTAGACTTTTACAGTGAAGTAGGAGACAATTTGATATAAAATATAATTGCATATTCATAGATTCTGAATTGTGTATGAAGGACTGGTAGATGTGATTTTGTACAAATTGCATGATTTAGTTTGGTGTTTTTTAGAGGTCAAATGTTCAACAAATCTCTTACAGGACCAAAGTTCATGAATAAGTCACAACGTTGTGGCCTCTCATGCTCAAATCAGCTGCCAATGAATGGACAACTGTTCAAGTGTGTTTGAAATGACTCACTGAGGAGGTAAACAAGCAGTGTGTTTAAATGTTTCCAGCTATAACCTGATCAGGTTTACAGGAATATTTATGGTCTCATTCACTGACACACAGTAATCTGCTTCACTCGTCTCACAGAACATGAAGTGACACAGTGACTTCGAGTGAACTGAACATTGCTCCTCGTCCTGGTTAATGTTTCTCATGCTGCTGATATCTGTCATATCATCCACATGCTATGATGATGATGATTTTACATATCCTGATGGTGTGATGCTCTGCTCCAAATGACTTGAAGGAGCCACAGGTTCAAAATGTGATAAAATGTCCCTTAAGAGTTTCTTCAAGTAGACAAAACTGATAAAATAAGATGCTCCTCAAGTGGACAAAACATGATGAGATGTCCTTTAAGAGCTTCTTCAAGTGGACAAATTGTGATAAAATGTCTCCTATGTCCTTCTCCAAGTGCACAAAACAGATAAAATGTCCCCTAAGATGCTCTTCCTGTGGATAAAATATAATTAAAAACACTGATGATTGTTTTCCTGTTTTAAAGGAAATGCAATTGGAATAGAGGGGAAGTTTCGAAGTCTCCAGATGATCAGGATTGTGAAAGAAGAAGTGTGTGTTCAGGAAGTTTTAATTATAATGACGGAAAATTCATCCAGTCTTTGTTCAGAGCTAAACATTGGATAGCAGTTTCAACCAGCGGAGGCAGCTGAGATGTGTGTGCTGCTGTGTGTGTGAGCCGTGTTTGCTGTGTGTGTTGCAGCAGAGGACATTTGCAGCCAGCCCCTTCTCTGAACCAATCACAGTGAAGCTGTACAGCGGGATGAGCCGCCACTCCGAGGACCCCGAGATGCTGTGGGTGATGGGTCCAGTTCTGGCTGTGATTCTCATCATCATCATCGTCATCGCCATCCTGCTCTTCAAGAGGTGAGCAGAAACACCAGAAAGTGAAAATTAAATATAAAAGGTGGAAAAAATGTGATGTCATGTTTGGCAAACAATCTCTTTCATATTAGACTAAATGGTTTTGTCAAATACTTTGTGGAGGTAACATGGTTGTTGTTTGAATATCATGTCAGCTGGAAACCACAAACCGCTGTATAGACAGAGGAGGCAGTCTGATTGCTGCTGACCATAAAACAAAAAAAAAAATCATATTAAACATTCTGTTTTACTTCCAGCCATAGACGGTGATCTGTGACAAGTACAAATACAGCATTACCTTAATTAAGTAGTAATTTTGTGTCTATACTTATCTGTATTTTCTACTCCTTATGTTTTACTTCGCCTAAAATTCGGTCAAGATAAGTTATGCTGCAAAAAGATATATCTGTTCAGGTAAAAAAAAATTGTTTTTCTTACAATTAATCATACATTGAGTATAAATAATATTCCAGTAATAGCTTTGGTTATATATTGATTTATTTATAGATTTTAGTCAATTATTTATAGATTTTAGTCAATGTAATCAATGTAAGGTAAAGTATAAGCTTAGGTTTTAACTCAAGTAAAATTTTTCAAATTTCAAAATTCTGTGTAAAAGTGTATAAAAGAGTAAAGGGGTGTAGTACTTTGTAGATATATCTATATCTATCTATATATATATATATATATATATATATATATATATATATATATATATATATATATATATATATCTACAAAGTACTATATGTATAAAATGTACAATAGATTTTTAGATTTATTCTTTTATATATGATTTACTCAAAGAGGTTTTTGGGTGAAGCTGTTTTTATAATGGAGTAGAAGTAAGGTGGCTAATATTTACTCCAGTCATTACTACTTAATTTGTACTTACCGTAGTAACTGACACCTGTGGTTCTATATAATTGTTTTCCTGTATGTTGACACCTTTTAAATGAATCTTTTATTTCTGTCTTTGCTCTGTTCTTCTCGTTCTTGTGTGGCTGCAGCAAACAGGAAAGGTCAGTGTGTGTGTGTGTGTGTGTGTGTGTGTGTGTGTGTGTGTGTGTGTGTGTGTGTGTGTGTGTGTGTGTGTGTGTGTGTGTGTGTGTGTGTGTGTATGTGTGTGTGTGTGTCTGTGTGTGTCTGTGTGTCCGTGTGTAGCTGCTTCATTGTACCGGTGTGTGAAGCATGTTTTCAGTGGCTGGACGTAGATGATGTGGAGTGACAGATGCTGCCTGTTTCAGCATCACACAGCCATGTCGGCTCCTCAGACGTCTCCCATCTTTTTTTAACCCCCCTCTTGGCCGTATCAGTTTCAGTTGACATATGTGTCTTGTCTCTCCTGGTGTGTGCAAGTGTTGTTTGTTGGCATGTTTGTTTCTTTCTGTGTGTGATTTTGCCCTTCAGCAGAATCCCCCTCAGAGCTTCACCTCTCACCCCTCACTCTCCTGCAGCTTTGCCTCAAACACAAACGCCACGCTTGAAAAATCCACCCATAATATCACCTGGAGGCAGCGGCTCACATCACATCACTGCTCAGTTAGGCTCTGACCTGCATTACACTTGTCCACTCATCACTAGCACACATCCACTCAGCTCAAGCATGTTTTGTTTTTAGAAAGAGAATATTCCTGAAATACATTATGTGCCGATGAATTGCCATTTGTTGCCATGACAACCAGGTATAACATCATTTATAACAACTGCAATTACAAAGTTGTCCCACAAATTATTTCTTCTCTCCTACTTGATTTTATTTACACCTTCACAAACTTGTGAATACCAACCAGTTTTTATCTTGAAACGTTTTACTATTCCATTGGTAGATAATTTAGCTTATTTCCAAATTGTTTCTTTGTTGATTTAGTGAATTCAGTTTTTTTTTTTTTCAATTAGATTAGGTTAGTTAACTTTTTGGAGTTTTATCAACATTTTTTTTATAAACTTAAAAAAATGAATTGCCAATAGAATTAGATAATTCAAGATCATTCAATCAATATTAAAATAACTGTGCTAAATACAAGATATTTCCCTTAAAAGATTTACTTTTATGCAGTGTATCTGTCAGTTGGGTTGTGGACTACTCTGGATCAAGCAGTAACACCTAATTCTACTAATGAAGCAAGAGCTCTGATGGTTAATTTGAGGAATCAACCACTAGGGTTTCAGCTGGAACAAAAACCTGCACCCATAGCATCTCTCTTAACAAAATAAGATATCTTATGTTGAATCTGCAGCTTTGGGAAACAGTGATCACAATTTTGCACTATTTTATGAACCAAACAACTAATTGATTAATGATTACATTAATTGATAGATTAAAAAACTATCAAAATATTTGTTAGTTGCAGCACTAACTGGAATAGAATCCTGAAAAGACCTGCTTTGTATCCTAAATACTTCAATAATTGTCAATATTTCTATCTTACTTTTCATTCCCAAAATACTTGAAAAAATAGTCTCCTCCCTTCACTTCACACACATTTCACTCTCATCAGTCTGCATGATTCCTTCCCGTCTGGTTTCCTCCTTCAACACAGGACAGAAACTGCCCTTATCACCATTGATCCCCTCACTTCAGCTGTTCACTCTCAAATCTCATCCTCCTTCAACCTGAGTGCAGTTTTTAATCTCACTTTTAATCTCACACCTCATTGTCCCCTTTACCAGACTCTCCTCAATCAGCATCACCCACACCCCACTTATCTGGTTTCATTCTTATCTCTCAGGCCACACTCAGTTTACAAGGCTCAAGTCCTTCTCCTTCGTCCCCTTCCCATTCACAATAGCTGTCACCCAGGGCTCTGTCCTGGGGCCCCTTCTCTTCATAACCTACCTTCTCCCTCTCACAATATCTGCTGCAAATGTATTTTATTTTATAATTTATATATAAAATACCCACTGTTAAACATGATTGAATTCTAACTTCCTAAAACTAGTAACAGTAACAGTAATGAAATTGAACATACTATATGACACCAAAATCCACCCTAATTGATAGGTGACACCGTCTCTCTCTCTCTCCACCGGCTCCTTAGTCCCCTTTTTAATAGCGTTACCTGTTCTGCTTAGATCCATCTGTGATCACCTTCGGCTTCAACTACTCTAACTCTCTTCTCTCCCTCAAAAGTCTCTCCATAAACTCCAGCTGGCTCAGAACTCTGCTGTCAAGATCATCAGCAGAACCCTGTCATCCCCCACATCATCACCGTCCTCCAGCAGATACAAAGCCCTGCTGTACACCTACATCCCACCTCTCTGACCTCCTACGTGTTGTCACTCCATCCCATTCCCTCAGATCTTCCTCCCTCCTGCTCATCTCTGCACCCCCTGCCTGCCCCAGCACTGTGGGGAGCACAGCTTTCTTTCAATCTCTGGAAATCTGCCTCTTGATCATCTTCAAATCTAAACTGACTGCTATCATTGTACCAACAACTATTGTTCGCACATTTTTTATAATTTTATCTGTTTTTACCTCCTTTGCATCACCCCTGGGTGACCTGAAAGGCACTTTGAAATAAGATGTAATAATAATATTATCAATAATATTATTAGTATTATTAGTATTATTATTATTATGCAGCTATGTTATCATGTCAAACATGTGCGTGCATTTAACATAAAATAACAGATACCGATATTCCACTGAGTAAAACAAATACAGAAGGAAAACCAATTAAGAAACGTTTTGCAGCCATGATTTAAGGTCTTGACAGTAACCCTGATGTATAAGTACAGTATATCTACAGTACTTCAAACTTTCTGTAGCGCCATCGATATGACACCGAGTTAAACCACCAAAGAAGGACCGGGACCACAGGGAACGTGTTATTGAAGATTTAATTTCCTTCTTCAGACGGTGAAAACTGCAACAATACAGTACAGTGCATTGAGAACACGACTGCTACGATCGCAAAAATAAAATACATAAACTTCGCATCTCTCCAAACTGATACAAAAATATAGTTGCTTAAACATCAAATTAACATTTTTCAAAACTTACGGCATTGCCTTGTTGATACTTCATGGTGGATAGGGACAGATTTAACAAATGACCGTTGCACTAGCCATGGCGTACGTCTTGTTTACCATTTAAACACCGCGAAAGGAAGTGGTGTGGAGAAAACGGAAGTAGTATTGTTCGGCTATATCTTTTAACCAAAAGCACAAATAAACATAAAATATTCATATAAATCACTTCTTAATGAAATTACAAAAGTTTTAGCCTTGTATTTATATTTTAAACCCATGAAATTATTTATTTAAGAAAACAATCGTCGGAAAGTGCGCACAGTAATAGTGTCCGTAGACAACAGTCTGTTTTACAGTTGACTGGCTCCACCTTGTGGCGATCAAATATAAATTCACGAACAACTGAATGAACAATTGCCTCACGGGCAACACACTCCCCGCCTGGCCTCGTAGGCCACTATAGTTAACTAAACCTCACAAGAAGTGTCCATTGGCAGAAGAAGAATGACTTCGGTGACTGGTCGCATAAAGGTCTTTACACTACCTTGTTCACTAACTTTGACCTCAATCTTCCTCACGTGACTGTCCTTTCCAGGAAAGGTGGCAATGACCCTCGCCATGGGCCAGCTGTTGCGTGGGGCCTGCTTGTCTTTCAGCAAAACTAGGTCACCAACTCGAAGATTCCTTCGAGAAACAGTCCATTTTTGTCTTTTTTGTAGTGACGGCAGGTACTCTCGCCTCCAGCGTGTCCAAAACTGGTTAGCAAGAGCCTGAACTTGTCTCCATTGCTTTGTGTAAAGGTCTTGGTCCATGAAATTTCCGGGAGGTGGAAGAAGGCAAGACTTCTGGGTGAGCAACATTGATGGAGATAGAATGAAGGGATTGTCGGGGTCGGAAGGAACTGGAAGGAGGGGCCGTGCATTTATGATTGCGGTGACTTCGGCCAAGAGCGTGCACAACACGTCGTGAGTGAGTTGTACCTTGCTTTGGAGCAGCATAGAGTCCAGTATTCTCCGAGCAACACCAATCATTCGCTCCCAGGAGCCTCCCATGTGAGATGCGTGTGGTGGGTTGAATTCCCAGCTGCAGCCTTGGTCCTTTAGATAGTTTTCGAGTGGCTTGTCCATGCCTAACTCCTTAGAAGCTCCGATGAAGTTAGTGCCACGATCCGATAATAGTTTTTTGGCGGGCCCTCTTAGTGAGAAGAAGCGTCTCAGGGCATTGACGCAGCTGGACGTGTCCAAAGCATCGATTACCTCAACGTGAACAGCTCTCGAGCTCATACAGGTAAACATGATGGCCCAGCGCTTGCTTTGTGCATGTCCACCTCTAGTACGTCTACTAGTAACAGTCCATGGCCCGAAAACATCGAGGCCGACATAACTAAAGGGAGGACATGTTTTCAGTCTTTCTGGTGGAAGATCTGCCATGCGTTGTTCTTCTTGTTTTCCACGTAGTTTGCGACAGGTGACGCATTTGTGGATTACTGAGTTCACCAGTCCTTTGCCACCTATTATCCACAGTCGTGCTGCCCTTATTGCCCCTTCCGTCAGATGACGGCCTTGGTGGTGAACCTGCTCATGATAGTGACGAGTGAGCAGGAGTGAGACGTGACTGTCTTTAGGGAGAACGATTGGGCTCTTTTCAAAGTTCTCGAGCTCTGAGTGTTTGAGACGGCCCCCAATTGAAATGAGGTCGTTCTGAAGGACTGGGCTGAGTCTCAGCAAGGGGCTCTGTTTTGAAATTGGCTTGCCAGCTTTAAGGGCGGACAGTTCTTTGTCGAAGACAGCCTGTTGAGCCTTTTGAAGAATGATGTGCTTTGCTTTGGTCATTTCATCCTGTGTTCGAGGTAAGTTGCATTTGTGCCAGCCTTTGCATTCACTGTTTGGATTTGTACCATTGAAGGACTTTGCGATGTGAATGAGGAATGCTACTGCTCTGACTAACGACTTGAAGGTGGAGAAGCGTTCAAAGCGTTTGCAGGTGAGTACTTGGAGGTGAGTGGCGCAGGTTTTAACTTGTGGCCTGATTTCACAGTCTTTGTCCGGTTCAACTAACTCAAATGTTTTGCTTTCTTGTTTTGTTTCTGCAGGTGGATGACGAATGAAGGTAGGTCCAGTGAACCAAGTTGTCTTTGCTAGTTGAGTTGGTGTGAGTGAGCGAGATGCATGATCCGCTGGGTTTTCCTCAGTGCGCACATAGTGCCACTGTTCCGGTTTTGAAGACTGACGAATGCGGTGCACTCTGTTGTGAACATATGTATAGAATCTCTTTGACTCATTGCAGATGTAGCCTAGGACTACCTTACTGTCCGTGTAAAAGTGAACTGCATCAAACTGAATGTCTAACTCCTCCTGAATTAGATCGGCCATCTCTACAGCCAAGACGGCGGCGCACAGTTCAAGCCTTGGTATAGTGGGTTCTGACTGTGGGGCTAGTCTTGCTTTGCCCATGACAAATCCGGTCTCGACTTTGTTGTCTAGAAAGACTGCTCTTAAGTAGGCTACAGTGCCTATGCCTTTGGTTGAAGCGTCTGAAAACAGATACAGTTCTTTGTATTTTGCTCGGCTCAGAGATGTTGTTACATACGTTCTCGGGACATGAAGCTCTTTCAAGTCTTTGAGGGAATCTCTCCAAGCTTCCCACTTGCTTTGCTTGTCTTTCGGAAGTGGAGTGTCCCAATCTGAATTTTCAGAAGTGAGTTCTCTGAGCAAAGCCCTTCCTTGAATTGTGACTGGTGCTAATAGGCCCATTGGATCGAAGACACTATTAACAGATGACAGGACGCCGCGCCGTGTGAACGGCTTGTCTGTCGTGGCCACTGAAAAGGTAAAAGTGTCTGTCATAGTCTCCCAAATGAGACCCAGACTTCTCTGTGACTGGATTCCTTCGCCACCAAGATCTAAGTCCTTTACTACGACTGCACAATCTTCAGGGCAGAAGGCCTGCATGACTGCCTGAGAGTTGGAAGCAAACTTGTGCAGGCGGAGGTTAGACTCCGCGAGTGAGGCTTGAGTCCTTTGGAGCAAGTCGATCGCTTCGGTTGGAGAGGGCAACGAGATGAGGCCATCGTCTACATAAAAGTGCCTCTCCACGAACTTGACTGTGTCAGTCCCATGCTCTTTTGCTCCTGCTTGAATGGCCTTGCGCAGTCCATAAACAGCAATGGCAGGAGACGGTGAGTTGCCAAAGACGTGGACTTTCATGCGATAGTCTATGACTTCCTTGTTAACATCATTGTCCTTGTGCCACAGAAAACGGAGGTAGTTACGATGGTCTTCACGCACTATGAAACAATGAAACATATGCTGTATGTCTGCCATGATAGCGACAGGTTCTTTGCGGAAGCGAAGGAGTACCCCAATGAGATTGTTATTGAGATCTGGGCCAGTGAGTAGTACATTGTTAAGTGAGACGCCAGAGTGTTGGGCGCTAGAATCGAAAACTACTCTGATTTTGTCGGGTTTTTGAGGGTGGTAAACCCCGAATGTTGGAAGAAACCAGCACTCTTCTCCTTGCTCTAAATCAGGTGCTACTTCCGCGTGACCATTTGAGAAGACGGCTTCCATGAACTCCACATATTGTAGCTGCATGTGGGGTTTCCTCTGCATGCTCCTTTTGAGAGAGGAAAATCGACTGAGCGCTAACTCTCTGTTGTTTGGCAATGGTTGGCGAGGGTCTTTAAAGGGTAAAGGAGCGACCCAGCTATTGTCGTCGTCTCTGTACATGGCTTTGTCCATTATATCTAAAAAGAGAGTGTCCTCTATGGAGGGAGCTAACTTGTTGTCATTTTCAGTGCGATTGAAAACTGTTTGTCCCAGCGTCAGTTCAGGTGCCTTGCTGGGCCTGGCTGTGTGTGACATTTCTTTTAGTTGTAGGAAGCTATCGCATTTTCCAAAAACTGTTGGACGGCCATTTTCAAGTATCACTGTTTTGTATGAGCAGACTGTTTCCTTGTGGACATTACCTACACACACCTCCCCGATTACTACCCACCCTAAATCTAGGCGTTGGGCAAAGGGTGCATGATGAGGGCCATTGACTTGTTCCCTGACTTTGTGTGCGCGCAAAACATCTCGTCCTAGCAGCAGGAGTATCTCCGCTTCAGGGTCCAACTGTGGAATGTACCTTGCAATGGACTTGAGATGTGGCTGGTGCAGTACAGCGTTTGGAGTTGGGATTTCACTTCTGTTATTAGGAATGTCCTCACATTCGATGAGAGATGGCAGTGGGATTACTACTGACCCATCTAAAGACTCTATCTGAAAGCCTTCAGCTGTTTTGCCCCATGTTTCAACTAGCCCAGAGCAAGTTCTCAGCTGGTAAGAGACAGGTTCGGTTTTAATGTTAAAAAGTTCGAAGAACTCTGGCCTAGCTAAGGAACGATTGCTCTGATCGTCAAGAATAACGTAGGCTTTTACTGCACTGTTTTTGTCACCTTTAGGATACACCTGTGTGAGACATATTTTTGAACATGAACGACCCCACTGACTTGGGCCGCACACTGCTGTACAAGTTGTAGTTACTGCTGCGTTGTCTGGACTTTCTCCCTCCCCGCCATCCTTCTTAGCAGGAGAAGGAGCCCTGTCTGTTTGTGGTGGAGGACCAGGATGCATGATTGTGTCGTGGTATGCACTGCCGCATTCAGAGCACTTTACTGTAGATTTACAGTCCTTAGCGAGATGAGTGTCTGACGAACAGCACTTGAAACATATTCCTTTCTCCTTGAGAAAAGCCTTTCTTTCGTCCAGTAGCTTGTTCCTGAATGTCCTGCATTTATTTAGTGGGTGGGGTTTGTTGTGCAGCGGGCAGTTCCTGTCAAAGTCGTGGTAGGGGGGCGTAATGCTAGTTTTGTGCACTGCGATTGGTTTAGCTGAGTGAAGGTTCTTTTGGTAGGGCTTTTCAGGTTTTGAGTGCGTTTGACTGTTGTACTGGTTGAAACTTGGATCGTTACGCTTCTTGGCCTCTTTACATATGAAGTTGCAGAAGTAGCTGAAAGGAGGAAAACAACCATCATGTTCTTCTTTGTATTGTGAGCCATGGGACATCCATTTCTCCTGGAGCCCGTATGGAAGTTTGTCCACGACTGGTGTAATACCACGTGAAGTGTCTAGATAAAGCAGGCCGGGGAGATACCCGTCCTCTTTTGCACCGTGGATCTCTTGCAGCAGATCCCCTAGTTCCTGTAGCTTCAGAT
Source organism: Eupleurogrammus muticus (assembly GCA_036785175.1). NCBI lineage: Eukaryota > Metazoa > Chordata > Actinopteri > Scombriformes > Trichiuridae > Eupleurogrammus > Eupleurogrammus muticus. Next base: position 26,095,091 of record JAYKQN010000006.1, on the reverse strand, counting down.
TGTCCTTTGTTGTTAGTTTTGGAAAACTGTCCAGTCTCTGAAAGAGCGATTTTTCGATTATTTCAGGAGCAGCATAATACTCCCAAAGCCTCTCCCATGCTTTCTTCAGAGCAGTTTTGGGGTTGTTGATATGTACAGAGCGAATACGTTTCACCTGATTGCTTGACTCTTTTCCTAGCCATTTTGTCATGAGGTCGAGTTCTTGAGTTGGTGTGAGAGCGACCTCTGCTGTTGCACCATTGAATGAAGAGAACCATGCCCTAAAATTCTCTGGCCTGTCATCATACTGGTAGAGACCCGAAGTGATGAGGTCTCGGCGTGCCATGTATTGTGCAAAGGGCTCAGCTGAATGTGACATGCTTGCCGGTGTATTGTAGTGAGGCGTGAATGGGTTGGAGAATGGACTGAGAACTTTCTGTGTTTGTTCAACTTTTGGAATCTTAGATGCTCTTGGAGTGGGCACAGGTGTGTAATAGTCATCAGGCTTTGGCTTACTGCTCTTGGGCTGTGGCTCTGGATCTGAGCCTTGCGATCCATACCTTGTCAATAATGCTTCACCTGAGTGACTATTGTTGTCATGAAGCAGTGGAGGGACTTGAGGTTCAGAAAACCTAATCTGAGACTGCACATATTCCTGCGTTCTTTCCCTTTTAACTTCATCTGATACTGATTTCCTGCTCTTACACTCTGCCTCTTCTTCTATCGCTGCTGCTTCGGCTACTGCAATGTCTGCTTCTTTGTGTAGCGTTAGCACTTCAAGCTCTGCATCAATTCTCGTTTTTTCCACTTTAAGCTGTGCTTCCTTACTTGCATATGAAGCCCTCACCTTCGCTGCCTCTGCTTTGGCGCGAGCACGGGCGACGCTGCTCAGTGATGAAGATGTGACAAACGTTGAAGCTCTCTCGGACTTGTTGGCTGCCATCGTGTCCATGAAACATCGAATGCTGCCTTTTCACTGTAGCGCCATCGATATGACACCGAGTTAAACCACCAAAGAAGGACCGGGACCACAGGGAACGTGTTATTGAAGATTTAATTTCCTTCTTCAGACGGTGAAAACTGCAACAATACAGTACAGTGCATTGAGAACACGACTGCTACGATCGCAAAAATAAAATACATAAACTTCGCATCTCTCCAAACTGATACAAAAATATAGTTGCTTAAACATCAAATTAACATTTTTCAAAACTTACGGCATTGCCTTGTTGATACTTCATGGTGGATAGGGACAGATTTAACAAATGACCGTTGCACTAGCCATGGCGTACGTCTTGTTTACCATTTAAACACCGCGAAAGGAAGTGGTGTGGAGAAAACGGAAGTAGTATTGTTCGGCTATATCTTTTAACCAAAAGCACAAATAAACATAAAATATTCATATAAATCACTTCTTAATGAAATTACAAAAGTTTTAGCCTTGTATTTATATTTTAAACCCATGAAATTATTTATTTAAGAAAACAATCGTCGGAAAGTGCGCACAATAATAGTGTCCGTAGACAACAGTCTGTTTTACAGTTGACTGGCTCCACCTTGTGGCGATCAAATATAAATTCACGAACAACTGAATGAACAATTGCCTCACGGGCAACACACTTTCAGAGAGTCCATAGAATTGCTGCAGAATATAAAATGGTACATTGTGTTTTATGGTTTGATAATGATGTGGTTAAGGTCAAACCTGGTTAAAGATGGCAACCATCAGCTGAAATGGTAAAATGTCTGGATGAACAGTAGTAAAACATCCCGACATTATATTAACAATGATGAAACACCCTCTGAAGCTACAAGCAGCTAAAAAATTAAGAGGATACATCTGAAACAGGTGAAATATCGGCATTCAAACTCAAACCCAGATGATTAAATCCACAGTTTGTGTCCAGAAACTTTACTCAAATATAAGTAGAAATGCTCTGAAAATACTCATTTACATGCAGATAATATATATGATACATAAAATGCAGTATTTAAATGAGGTTTTTATTATTAAGGGAGGCATTTGCCCCTCCTGTTAAAACATAACTGTAATTTATAGAGCATGATCTAAAAGTAAGTATATATTAAGTATAGTGGTGGTTTGATAAGACTATGACTAACTATAACAATACAGTAAAAAAGGCAGTTTTCATATGTTTTACATGAAAATAGGATGAGTCTTTTAATTATGCTACATTATTTAAGATTAAAGCACCACAAACCTAATTTAAGTATTTTAAACCCAAACCGCCCCACGATTGGCTGGCGACCATCTGGGGTGTATCCCTGCCTCTCGCCTTAACGCGCTGGGATAGGCTCCAGCAGACCCCTGCGACCCCGAAAGGGAATAAGCGGGATAGACAATGGATGGATGGATGGATAAACCCAAACCTGCAGTTTGTTGTTATCACAAAAGATCAATCCCAGTATTTTATATATTATTTATAAAAATGTAGTCTATATTTAGTTCTTTAGTTCTCTCATCATGTCACTGATGAGAGACATGATGAGAGAACTAACTTCTTTTTTTTTTTCTTTTTTTTTTTTTTACTTCTTCTTTCCCCAGGAAACGAACTTCTCCCTCAGCCAAGGATGAGCACATGGTCGGAGTGAAGGACTCTCTGCTGCCTCACTCAGACCCTGTGGAGCTCAGGAGACTCAACTACCAGACACAAGGCAGGAGGACACACACACACACACACACACACACACACACACATGCCTGTGAGACTTGCACTGATGTTGTTGTGTATGTGTGAGATGAATCAGAATTAGTTTTATTATCTGAGCATGTTACAGAGATCTGAGTCCTGTCATCAGCAGCTGTCAGTTTACTGCGGAAAACATATTCACAATTAAATAGATGTAAAACATGAATAAGAAATATTTTAAACGTTTTTACAACAAATTTAAAGATAAAAAAAAAAACTTAAATAAAATAAAAAATAAAAAAGATTAACAAAAAAGGAAAAAATTATACATTTTCAAATTTTCAAATTTGAATAAATTGAAAATAAATATCCTTTATCTAAGTACTAATGAAGGCCGAGAATAATTAATAAGTAATAACAACAAGTATAACATATATTTGTATATAGAAGTACTTAGTGACTTTGCTTTACTTGTAGCAGCTGGATTCAATTTGTTTTACTGTCAATTCACATGCATATACAACATAGATTCAAGAAAGTGTTTCTTCCTGTTCCACAGTGTTAGTTGTTCATCATAAAGAGCATTTCCTGCAGAAAATGTGTTATGTGAGGTGGTGACCTGTTGACTGGAAGGGGTTGTGTTACAGTAACGACACTGCTATGTGCTTATAAATAGGTTTAGACTCCGATTCTGTTCTGCTAGGTGATAGTACTGGGATTGCACTTGTGAACTTTTGTTACAAAGTTGTTGTTTTGGTGTTAACATGAGGAATTTAGTAGCAACCAAACCCCTAACATGATAGCGGGTGGGTTTTGAAATGTTACAATACTGTGCATGCTGGGTTCCGGAATGTTTTTTTTTGTTTTTTTGGAGGGACAAGGGCATTCATTGGCAAGGCAGGCCGCCTCACCTATTAAAGCACTGCAGGAAACAGGAAACCCTGAAATGTGAATTTTTAATGTTAAAACGTAAGCTATTGTAACATTAATATGTTATACTATGTAGGTTACCTATACAGTAGAGGCTGCATGGTTGTTATAAGTTTTTGACCACTAGATGTTGTTGCATCATAAAGTTTCACAATTGTCACTGACACAGAGTGGAACAGCGTACCTTCAATCTTTAAAGTCAGACTCCTACAAGATGTTGACCTGCCTCGTGAGGGGAGGCAGCAGGAAGGAGGACATTGCTGTTTCCTGCTTTGGCCATGGTCACTAGCCTCTGAAGTTAGCGGCTAGTTTACCAGGGTGTAGGTCACCAGCTTTGCCCATGTGTTCCTCGCTGTGGTATGATGCAAATTATGGTCTTTCCATTAATTTGTTACTTTTCCTGAAGAAAATCCAAACTTTTTCCATACCCTAAGGCTGGGTCGTTATTCCTGCTGGTGAATTCTCTCTGATGCTGTGTAGGCTGCTGTAGCGTTAGCATAGCACCGAAGTAATGTGATAACTCATGTAACTTACCATGAGATTATGATTCAGCCCCAAAAAAGTGTCATGTGTATGACTAGTAAGAGTGAAAATTGTTCTAACAGCCTTAGTGCACAGACACAAAAGATAAAAAAACATTTCCAACACAGCAATAAAATATAAGTATCTATCAAGTATATGTATAGGTTATAATCATGCAAACAACAGTAATATAGCAGAGAGGATGAGCGAGAGATGCTAAATACAAAAGTTACACTATGTGTTTATGTTACCTGTGCTACGAGCTAAGTACATACAGGCTAAACCTATAAAAAATACATTCAAAAGTCAGCAGAATAACACAGTAATATCACAGTAAAAATTGTGACTGTTCCAGGATATTATCAATTATATATTACTGTGATGTTTTCAGTATCCATTAAATTTGAGATAAACAGGGACGCTGCTTAGCTTCTGTTTCCACAGCAATATTTATATCTGCTGCTTCCAATTCCTATTATTTACATGAATACAATTTTATTTCATGAATTACAACCATTTTCTTCCACTTTGCAATTCTCTGACCAGATTTTTTGCTTCCTGAACAGAAGTAAAGGCAATAAAAAGAGCAATTGTGATTAAAAATGGTGTTAGTGTTAACTACAGAATATTTTCTCAGTAGAGATGTGATGGAATTACACCAGTCAGAAGTAGAGCTGCAATAATTGGTCAACTAGGTGCCAACTTGTATATTAATCAACAATTTTGATAATTGATTAATGGATGGATGGGCTATTTAGCTTTGGGAAGCAGTGATTAACATTTACACCAATTTATCAATCAAATAACTAATTGAGAATTGTTTTATTCTCTATAGATTAATCGATTATCATAATAGTTGTCAGTTGCAGGCCTGGGTGGATGGATGGATGGATGGATGGATGAATGGATAGATAGATAGAGCTGTGTGGTGTTTTGCACATGAAACATTCGTTCACTCTGGGATGTGAATCTGTGGGCTGTTTCCACATGGCGGGGTCTCAGCGTGACGTGTTTACTGCACCACTCACACCACAACCGATATTCCTCAGCTCACTTCTCATCCGCCAAGTGTGGATTTAGAAGAAGAGAAGAAAAGCTTGTGCTCTGTGGAGGCTGATACTGTTTAAAGTCTCTTCCGTATTTAAAGGAATATTTATAAAAAAAATGCCCCTTTTGCTATATTGATCAAACCCTACAAATCAGACCTTGATGTTCTCTTTGTGTTCATCTCACAGTTGTACTTTTGTTTTCTCTCCTAACTTCACTACTTGTCTTGGTTCTTTTCCTTTCCAGTCAAAATCAGTCTTTCAGGTTTTAGCTCAGTTTGCCTCAGTTTTTGTTTTGTCTGTGTTCTTCTTCCCATCAGACGTTGGTATTTACCTGTGGTAGCAGTAGGAGGGATTTGACAGGTGTTTACACCAACGTAAATTCGTCAACTCATTAGTCTGACAACCTTTGTTCCACTTTCAATGAAGCTTCCCGGGTGGTCTGGAAGCATCTAAAAGTTTCTCTTTTTGTTTTGCCCAACATAAAATTTGATGAAAAACACCCAGAGCACATTGGTTCAAACAAAACCTTCCCCAGATTTATTTAAATTCTCTACAATATTTAAATTCATGAAAATCCTTAAAATCTCCTTCTGACTCCCTAAAAGTTCTAGAATTTATGAAAAATAAAACAAAAAATGCAAAGTTGCATAGTAACAGGAGAAGTACTATAAAATCCCTTTCCCGAAACCTAATAGTCTTTTTATGCTAAACCTAACCGAACCTTTACCACAGAGAAGCATTATTACAATATTATTCCAGTAAATGAATGCTATGGTTGCTTTGCATAGTAGAGGCTGTAGCAACCACCATAGGAACAGTGGATTCCTCTGTAAAAAAATCCAAACCTACATGGCCCTGTGTGAAAAAATGTTTGCTCCCCCAGTTAAAACATAACTTAACTGTAGTTTATCACGCCTGAGTTAGCACCTAGCATTTTCTCTAGCCACACGCAGACCTGATCTCTGCCAACTGTTCTCAGTCAAGAAATCACTTAAATTGGACCCGCCTGATAAAGTGTAGGAGACCAAGTAATCGTAGACACCGTGCTGAAGGAAATCCAGAAACAATTATCATTGAGATCTATTGGTCTGGAATTGGTTATAAAACTATTTCTAAAGCTTTGGGACTTTAGTGAACCACAGTAAGAGACAAAATCCACAAATGGAGAATCATGGAACAATGGTTAAAATTGAGATAATGAGATCATTTTTGTTTTTTGTGAAAAAAATTCCAAAACAGAAAAGCCCCCTTGCAACTAGATGTTAAACAATATTTTATATCATAGCTTTTTAAAAATTTAAGATAAAGTATATGTTGACATATGCCAAGACTATACAAAAGAGGGTCAGAGTTCATAACTCCACCATAAGGAAGAGACTGGACAAAAATGATTACATGGCAGTAGTTCCAAGTTACCTACGTCCCTCCAAGTTCCAAGACCAAAACTACTGCTGAGCAAAAAGAACATTAAGGTGTCAGTTTTCCTATAAAACATCTTGATGATCCCCAAGACCTTTGGAAAAATACTCCAATACTGTGGTCTGAGGAGAAAAAAGTTGAACTATTTTAAAGGTGTGTATCTGATGAAAAGAAGTACAGCATTTTAGAAAAGAACATCATACTAATAGTAGAATCTGGTGGTGGTTAGTGTGATGGTCTTGGGCTGTTTTGTGATGAATGGAACCATGTATTCTGCTTTCTATCTGACTGAAAAAAACAAACACAAATGAAGACTTCGGAGTGTCCTAGTCAAAGTGACAAGAATCTGGTTGAGATAGAGATGTGGTATGACCTTAAAAAAGTTGGTCTATGCTCCACAACTCTCCAATGTGGCTGAATTACACCAACTGTGCAAAGATGAGTGGGATACAAATTCCTACACATAAGAGACTCATGACTGAAACATCTAAGTAATAACATAACATGATACACTGAAAAAATTATGAAACATCAATCCCAGCCACCACCACAATGGTTGTGGTTGTACATATTTGACTATAGGTGTCTATTCACATCTATGACAACATCCAAATAGTTACATCGTTTGCATGTATTTACTTAATAAATGAGTTGGTTGCATTATAAGATATAATCCATCCGAAAGTGAAAAAAAACCCTGAAGACACTTTCTTGCACTAGAGACAAAAACATGTCTGATCATTTCCTGGAGGCTTGAAAATAAAAGTATCTTTTTTAACAACCAAAATTAAGGTATTTTCACTATATTCTCCAGACTAACATTGCATGTTTATCATTTTAATTTTTCTCAGTGAGAGAACAGAGGCATAGTAGAAATGCTGGTGATTGGCTGAAGAAGACTAAAATTTCATTGCTGACCACTCAGTGGAGCTGGGTGGGGACATTTGATTGGAGGCTGGTCTCACTTTGTCCCTCAGTAACAATAAAACAATTCAGATCTGTGTTCACTGTTTCTGTTAATAATTTATCATCCATTTAGTGTCCAATTGATTATAATATTCAGATTTATTATGAATAATTGAACATGTATTTTAAATTAAAGAGGAAGGAGGTGGGAACAAATCCTCTGGCGTGGTTCCACCTGCACGTTATTTGATAATAACCAGCTCTTCTCCCTATGCTCTTTTTATTCCTTTCTGTTCTGTCTCCTGCTAACTGAACCCTGTGCTGTTTGTTTTGCCTCCTCTTTCCTCCACAGGTTCCAGTGCCCTCAGTTGCCCCAACACTCCAAGTTAGTTGTCGCTCCTCTTGTGTGTCACTAATGTTTTCTCCCCGCCCTCCCCTCCTCTCCCCCTCCCCCCCCCCCCCTCCCTTTCTGTCCGCCATTGCCGTCAATCAAACTGGAGCCTGTTACCTCCTCTTCTCTCGATCTGTCCATGTCATCATTTGCACTAAATGGTCACCATAACAGACAAGAGTTGACTGAAATACTGTAGAGAGAGACGCAATTAATCAAAGATGTGTTGGAATAAATATCAGCGTGAAATGCTGTTACACTACGAATCGCTCCTCTATTGCTTTATGGGATTTCTTTATGGGGGTTTCTAACGAATCAGAATGCTGGTTGACGCTTGCATCACCAGTGTAGCTACAGCTCATCTCTCTGCTCACACCTTCACTGTCACCCATATCATTGTGTGTGTGTGTGTGTGTGTGTGTGTGTGTGTGTGTGTGTGTGTGTTGTGTGTTTGTGTGTGTGTGTGTGTGTGTGTGTGTGTGTGTGTGTGTGTGTGTGTGTGTGTGTGTACTCACTAATCTATTGTTTTTTGCAGGGATGAGGGAACATCCTCCCACTGCCATCAGTGACCTGTCAGATCACATGGAGAGACTCAAGGCCAACGAGGGGCTGCGTTTCTCTCAGGAATACGAGGTGAGCACACACCATTCAATTCAATTCAATTTATTTGTATAGCCCAGAATCACAAATCACAGATTTGCCCCGACGGGCTTTACATTGTGTACAAAAGCAACACAACATCCCCTGTCCTTAGACCCTCACATCGTACAAGGTAAAACTCCCTAAAAAAAACCTTTAACGGGGAAAAAACGGAAGAACCCTCAGGGAGAGTAACAGAGGAGGAATCCCTCTTCCAGGACAGACAGGCTGCAGTAGATGATGTGTCCACGAAATTGGACATTACAAACAGAAAAACAGAAATGTAATGAATTTGGGTGTGAGTAGAGGATGTGCAGGTTCCATCACAGCTTCCAGGTGAACCAGAACAGCATCAGACCCTCCAACATCCGAAGATCCCTCAGTGGCTGCACTGCAGCATTCTCAGGAACACAGCAGATTTAAAAGTACTATAGTGGATCATCAGTATCACAGATGGAAGAAGAAAAAGAAGCCCAGAGCATCTCATGAGGACCTGGCAGACTAACCTATCGCAGCATAACTATGACTAGGCCAGCGAGGACCGGCCCTAACTACGCTTCTTTGAACAGGAACGTTTTTAACCTATTCTTAAATATAGGAAGGGTGTTTGCCCCCTGGACTGAAACTGGGGGATGATTCCACAGGAGAGGAGCCTGGAAGTTGAAGGGTCTGCCTCCCATTTTAATTCTAGAAATTCTGGGAATCTCCAATAAGCCTGCATATTAGGAACATAATCCTCTATGTGGGCGATATGGGACTAAGGTAGGATGGCGCCTGACCGTTGAGCGCTTTATAGGTGAGGAGCAGGGTTTCAAATTCTATTCAAGACCAACAGACACACACATATGCTGCTGATTCCTGCAGCGTTCATACTACCATATTCATAATAACATCAACAGGTTATACTAGTTGATGTGTTACTTGGTTTTTTGGATCAACAGCAGCTTCAAAACAACAGAGGCCACAGGTGTCAAATACAAATACTTCACGACCCTACTTGAATAAACATTTTGATGTATCTATACTTTACTACCCTTACGAAAATTTACCATGGGAAATACCGTGGTTTTACCATGGTTTTTTGGGTCATGGTTTACCATGGTTTTTTTGTGGTAACCATGGTTATACTATGGTTTTTATGTAGTAACCATGGTTCTACCATGGTTTTTGGAAGTATGAACCAAACCATAGTAATACTATGGTATCCAAAAACCATGGTAGAACCATGGTTACTACATAAAAACCATAGTATAACCATGGTTACCACAAAAAAACCATGGTTAACCATGGTTACCCAAAAAACCATGGTAAAACCACGGTATTTCCCATGGTAAATTTTCGTAAGGGAGTGTAAATATATTTCAGTTGACTTTGTACTTCTACTTCCATTTTCACACAATTATATGAACTCTTTTCCAAACTTCTGAATAAAGAACAACATTTTGTTTGTGAGACATGATGCTCACATGTCAAATGTCCATGAGCAAACGAATTCTGCTCCACTTTACTTTATTTATTAAATAGTTAGAAAGACTGCAGTGGAGAAAGGACAGTTGAAGGAGATGGAGGAATGGTCAGATGGTTTAGGGGGTTTCAGGTAGAATCTGAGGTCTATAGTTGTTTTATGGAAGATCAGGAGAGATTTGGTGAGTCTAATGTCACCTAAAGTGAGAATGATGTGGAGTTAGTAGCAATCACAGAGGAGAGGGGGAACATTTTTAGCATTACACGAGAAATTCTCCAGTATCACAGGAAAAATTCTCCAGCTTGACCCGTAAAGATGAGGCTATTTTGTCCTCTGCTTGATTGCAGTGATTTTGACTGTGTCTGACTTGCAATATTGTGCTATACAATAATAACATGGAGCCTTATTATAGGTTCTTGTAAAGCCAGTAGTGACTTTTTTTAATGTTTCATTTCCACAACAGCCACTTTTTGATACCAAACAGCTAAAAATAAATACATACATCCAATATAAGAAAAGTGGGGCTATAAAAATGTCCAGTGGAAATCTGACAGACTCCTGACAGTTTATTGTGGCTAAGGCAGGTTTCATTAGACATTTGAGAGATGGAGGAAGTTTATAATTTATGTGTCTGGTGTAAACTGAGTTAGTGAGTCACACCGTGACACTTCACATGACTTAGACAGACAGCAACAATTACTGCTGCAGCTTTTTATTGGCCCCACTCTTCTTCTCATTATTCAGCGCTGGTAGAACTTTTTTTTTTTCAGTCAGTCAGTGAGAAAATAAACATTATTACTACAAAACTTATTTTTTTCCTCCTGAGATGTTTCTACTCATGTATAAAGCCTGATGTTAAAGTTCAGCTTTGTTATAAAATAAAAAAAGGTAAATATATAAATAAAAATAGGATACTGCTAAGTATGCATGAATTCTCTGCATCCTTTCCCTGAATATAATATCCCAGTGCTTTTACCTACTGCAAAAGGCAGTGAGGGATTATGGCTTGTTGATGTCCTACAAAGGAAGGTAATTTGCATTTAAAGTGGTGAATTTCCAAACGGATAAACCAGGACAGATGGGTGCAGTGTTTATGCTCAGCGCTGGGAAGGAAGGGAGCATTTACATTATGAAACAGCCACTGAATCAACTTTTCTACCTTTACAATTTTTTTTTCTTTCTTTCTTTATGCAACATGTGAAGATAGAGAGAAGAGAAGATAGTTTTCACTGCAGAGGAGAACGTTTGCTGTGGTTCAGACACCACTTGTGTTAAATAGAGATATTCAGAGGGAATTAGAGAAAACTCAATACATAGCCACAGGTAGTCCAATTAGTCATTAATTATTATCATTATCCACACTATTAGCATAGAATAAATGAAATTAGCATCAAATACAAACCAAGATCATGCAGCACATCATAATCATAATGAACATAGATCTGACCCTGTGATCAGTTCAGTTCCCAACAGTTTATTTTACAACAGAGAATTTAATTTAAGAAACAAAACTCTCCACACTGAAAACTGCGAAAGAGTCTTTAAAAATCAATGGAATTGTGACCTGTGGTTTGTATTTATATGATTTTCTTTTATTGTTTTTTTATTGTCTTTTTTTGTTTGAATGAATAATCTTAACAAATAACAATTAACACTGGTTGTAGCTGGTTAAGTTGTCGTTTAAATCACAGTATATAGGTGATTAATTAGAAAGACAAAAGGGTTTATGACTAGGAAGGTTTTTAACTTCTGCAAACTCGTATTCTATCGATTTTCGTTTTCGCTTCGTTTTGATTTATATTATGATTGTTTTGCTTATGCATTTCATTTCTTTTACTTTTTTGTGTTTGAAATAAGGAGTCTGCAACATTAAGAGAATATGCACAATGACTTTACACCATGAATAAATGAAATGCAAATTATATGAAAAAATAAATCATACTGTATTTCCACGCATAATCCAATGTGTAGTTGGGAACAGCAAGATGTAATCATCTGTTTATGGTTCCATTCCCAACATCCACTAAAAGTTTGATGAAAACGTGAAAAAACTTTTTTGAGGTATTTTTTTCTAACAAACAAACAAACAGACAAATGCCCCCTAAGACACAACCTCTTTGGCTTTATTTGTAACTCAATTTTCATTCCGTAAAAACTCCAATTGTGACAGAGAATATTAAAACACAGGTAACAACAACTTGTAGTACTGCCAACTATTGTAAAAAAGTGAGTAAAAACAAGAATAGTAGAAAGCAAACCACACATTAATTTTTTTAAATAATTATGGTTCTTTACCTTTTTAAATAAGCAAAAAACTTACCTCAGTCAGATTGTTTTTGTTGTGTACTAGAATCTGAATGATGCCTTTTACAGGCGTCTAAGTTTTGATTTGGAGACCAATGATGATCACACACACACACATACACACACACATGCACACACACGCACACACACACACGCACACACACACACACACACACACACACACACACACACAAACACTAGCAGCCATTAGTCCATAGTGGGAGCAGCAGGCCTTGAAATGAAAAGCTGACAATGCTGCATTTGAAATGAGAGCTGCCAGCGGATCTCACAGCTTGTTACTTCTGATGAATGAGCCCACTGGAAACCACTTCATATAAATTCAAATGGCCTCTAAAACAGTAATCTCTTCATTACATAATAATGATTACATCTATTTTTTAAGAACATCAAAGGAGCAGAACCTGGTTTGCACTTGTAAGACAGATCTTTGGCTGTTATCGCAGCCTCAGGCGTCTGAACAGCAGCAACTCGTGCGAAACCAAAAAAAAAAAAAAAAAAAAAGACGCTGCAGACGCTGCTGCTGTTTCTAATATCTCTCTGCAGACTTTCTTTATGAAAACAAATACACTCATTGCATACGCCTAAACAAATAATAAGAATAGCATGTCCCCAACATACAAAATGAATATGTGCTATTCTGACATACACTGCAAAATAAAAAAAATAAAATGGAAAAAAAGCAGTAATATACTGGCAGCTAGGCAACAATAAAATTCTGTAAAATAATGTTAACTAACCAGCTCATAAAAGATACAGTAAATTTCTGTAATAAAAATGCAGTTTATAGCTTTAAATGGAAATGGAAATGAAATGTAGGAAACATGTATTCACATTCTTGGCATGTACAGATATATATGTCTGTACCAGTGTGACTATACTTATGGTATACATCTATGTATGTATCGATTTGATTTGGGTTAATTATAATAATTATTTTTACTATCATTAGTAGTTCCATAATTACCTTTGTTTTCTTATTTATTTACATATATTATTGTCTTTAGCTGTTTTAGCTTTTTTTGTACATTTTTTTCTGAATGTTTTTTAACAATAGCAAAACCTAATAAAATAAAATAATATATAATAAACAAAAGCAATGTGAGTGTAAGTAAAAAGTTGAGACTATTCCACTATCCACATCCACACTCATTAACACATATAAAGCAAGTATTGTCTTGATTTAACAGTTCATTTACTGCAGATCACTAATACAGGAGAACACACACATTCTTTTCACATTTCAACAAATCCTAAGTAGAAGGCCGGCAGCAGATATTGAGAGCTGTGCCTCCTATTCTCCAGTCCATAGATCCAGGTCAGCAGTTCACCTGGGAACATTCCAACCTGGAGGTCAACAAGCCAAAGAACCGCTATGCAAACGTCATTGCCTACGACCACTCCAGGGTCATCCTGACCCCTGTGGACGGTGAGAGATGCGCATTCATCCGCTGTTAACTTCGCAAGCCCTATATTAATCATTTTGACACGTGAATACTCCGGCTGTTGCAGGAGTTCCTGGGAGCGACTACATCAACGCAAACTACATTGATGGCTACAGGAAGCAGAACGCCTACATCGCCACCCAGGGGCCGCTGCCCGAGACGCTCAGCGACTTCTGGAGGATGGTGTGGGAGCAGAGGACCTGCACTGTGGTCATGATGACCCGCCTGGAGGAGAAGTCACGGGTGAGCTTCAACTAAAGCCAACACGGAGCATTTATCAGGGACTTTAAAGGCCCAATATGGGACCTTTAACCTGATAAAATCCAAAACCCCTCATACAGTATAGGGCATATATATATATATATATAGTTACTTAGAAATTAGTTATGTTGGTAAGGTAAGTAAGGTAATAACTGGGTTACTGTCCCCATCTCCATCCCCTTACTACAAGACATTATTACCACAATGGACTGTGGGAGGGAGCTGGAGAACCTGGAGAGAACCCGCACAGACACAGAGACAACAAACATGAAACTCCACACAGAAAGGTCACAGGTTCAAGTCCTTGAGCTGGGACCTTTTTGTGTCGACCTTTTCTTGCTCTTTTCTTACCCACTGCTCCAACGTGTTGCATCATATTTGAGGAAAATGAATAAATAAACGTTGTGTCTATACGATAAATCCTGGTTGTTGAGATGAAGCTTCACTACTACTAGTAGCTACTGAGAAAACACAACAATATTTTTTTTATTTTGACGCCATCATTCCATCACTCAGAGTCATAGTCACAGTAGTTGAGCAGCAGGATTTAGGCCCGTGTGTTGGCCCTGCAGCAGCTTCTCCTGCTGTGGACATGAGGTGTGAGGCGTTGGCAGCCCGTCACGGGGCAGCGGGGCAGCAGGGCAATGATGGCGTCCACATGAGTAATGATGCCCACCCTCCTTCACACTGTTAATAACCTCATAACCAAAGGGCAGGAGGTAGCGCCGCCGCCGTCGCGCCATTATTATTCCTGACAGAGACCATCAGCCCCATGCCAGAGCCAATAAACAGCCATCTGTGGTTCAACCAGAGGTACAGGATATATGAGCTGCTCTCTAACCTGTGGCTGCAGGTAATAGCTGCCGCTGACACCCTAACACCACCCGGCTGTGTCAACACTGGCTCTGATGGATGCAGCCGCAGCCAAAATCTGAAATTAACTACAAATTAGCAGCATTTGTGAAGATCTTGAAGGGATAACGTGTTGTTTTATTCCTCCCTTCTGGTTGTGAAACTGTATTTTCTGTCTCTCTAGCGCCTTTTGGTGCTCGGGTTTGTGTTGGGCCACATGTTTGACACCTCTGATATAGTTAATGCTAGAGTCTAATCTAAAGCATGAATAGATACTGTAAATAGCTGATGCTGAAAATAAGTAAATAACTCACAAAACAGGAGAGAGCATCTTGATCACCTAAACCTTGACTTGATGATTCACAAGCGCAATGACAAACACGTTTCACCTTCGCCACCAAATTCTATGAATCATTTATTTATGCCCTGTTTGCACATTGCAATTATAATGTCGTTAACAGCAGGTCAACGGAAACATGCGGCTGAGCTTCTGGAAAGATTGTGATCACAATTTCAGAAGAAGTAAATGTAAAAAAATGTGCTACAATATGATAGTAAATCCTTGGGGAAGGAAACCTGGACACTATTAGTATCACAGTTTCTGTCTCTTATGGTTCTGTTTCTCCCAGCTTTGTAAAGATGTTTCAAATTGGTCACCACTTTACTTCTGAAATTTGGAAGAATTTGACCCTTTTAAGCCCAACCTTAACTATATATACTAGATTATGACAAATTTTTGGCAAAACAAAAAAATAAATGATAATAATAGTTAATTAAAGGTGCATGGAGAAGAAAAACCCTGCCAGAAAGAGTTATTTTATTTAAGGGACATTGCCAAAACTGTCATGTGTTGTTATCCTAAAAACTTGGCACCAGATAGTTTAACTCTCCTAAAAAGTTATTTAAAAGATTAAAAACACATGCTATCAACTAGTTTCATATTATAATTATTCAAAGTTTATTTGACATGACATTTTGTGTCAAAAATCACACAAAATCGTGATTTGTGTAAAAACAAATGGTACAAATGGACTTTTAAATAACAAGAAACCAACATGAACATAAAATTGACATTTTGAGACACCTGATGAAGGCTTCTTACAACTGTTTTTTGACATTTTGACACATATTGCCAAACATGATTTGTCACTGACCCTTAAATTATTATCATTACAACCCTGGAATGTATATATCTATTTAATTGTTCATATCTCAACAAATATACAGTCATTAAAATGCTATTTTCCTTCAAAGCAGAATAAACTGTTATTTTTATTATATAATTAGATATATACATGATTGTTAGTGGGCGACACGGTGGAGCAGTGGGTAGCACTGTTGCCTCACAGCAAGAAGGTCGCAGGTTCAAGACCGCCTTGGGGCCTGGGTCTGGGACCTTTCTGTGTGGAGTTTGCATGTTCTCCCCGTGTCTGCGTGGGTTTTCACCGGGTACTCCGGCTTCCTCCCACAATACAAAACATGCTCAGGTTAATTGGCAAATCTAAATTGCCCATAGGTGTGAGTGTGTGTGTGAATGGTGTGTGAATGGTGTGTGTGCCCCATTCTGCCCCATGCAGAACTGCATGTGCCCCACGATTGGCTGGCGACCATCTGGGGTGTATCCCCCTGCCTCTCGCCATAAATGCGCTGGGATAGGCTCCAGCAGACCCCTGCGACCCCGAAAGGGAATAAGCGGGATAGAAAATGGATGGATGGATGGATGATTGTTAGTTAGTCATAATACTTCCAATAATTATATGCATGACAACTTTAAAAATTTGTTAACTTAAATGGATTACATTTAATTGAATACAAGTTTACTTGAGTAAATCGACCAATTAAGGAAATTAATTGGTAATGGTAATTTCCATGCGAACCGTTATTCCAAGTCTGTGAGGAGCATGAAACTAACGTCCTCAGAAGCCCTGCAGTGTTTTAGTGTTTTCTGATGTGACAGCGCTATCAGCAGAACTGCATCGTTTGTCAGTGGAAGTATAAATATTGGCCACTGGAGGAAAGGTCATTAACATAAACTATAAATATCGATGGCAAACGTCATGTAAATCTGCCCCGGAGCTGTTGACCTGTCCCACACTGAGCTCAGATTAAAGGGACGTCGTTAATTCTGAATTGAACTTTCAGCTTTTGAAATGGGATAAATTATGGGTGGACTGTAGTTATTTAACAGCTCAATCTGTAGAATCCGGAAACAAAGCAGCCATTTGCAGAAAGTAACAGTGAGTCAGCAGCATCAGCTCCTCAGAGACCTGGACTCTGCATATTTATCATAAAACAGTAGCAGCATTAAAAACACTGCAGGGTTTCAGCATCTAGTCACACACCATCATGTTCATCGCCTCTGATTCACAGCGGCGTCTCAAAAGATTTTAGTCAACTGAACAACTCATGTTGCACTATTTTAACATTTTCCTGGTTTAATTAATTTAATTTTTTTTATTTTAGGGATGAGGATGTCAGCATCTTTTTATAATTGGTCCCAGTGACCAGAGAACATTTCTTTTCCTCTAACAGGATGCAACCTACAAAGAGAGAGAGAGAGAGTAACATCCTGACATCCTGAACAGACACTAATTTCAATAAGCAATAAGTGTCTTCTGGATCAACCCCAACTTTTGGATATAACTCACATATTGCACAATGGTGTGCATCCTTTTTTGTGGAATTTTTTGGATGGATGTTTAAAACATATTTATATTCATTATCATTATATATTCTATATATTAATATCATCATCCGTAGGGGTAGAGTACTTGCCTCTTTAGCAGCAGATTCTGGTTCAAGTTCTGCTTTCTTATCTCAATGTATGTCCATGTCTTACCCAACGTAATTTGACTATTAAGACAGTAACAGTTCAACACATCATCATTCAGCCCCTCAGCCCCTGTTTCTTCCTAAGATATACAGTATCTTCCTGTTCCTGTTCTTGGTGAGTGAGCAGAGATAATCACAGAATGATGCTGATTGGCTGAGGAAGAGTAAAATTTAATTGGTCACCAGAGTTGGAGCTGGGCAGAGCTTGTTCATACAGGACATTTGATTAGAGGCTGGTCTCACTTTGTCCCACAGTATTAAAATAGCTTATAGATTTACATAGATTTGTGTTGACTGTTTCTAGTAGTAATGCACTGTATCAAGTGCCCTCTTCATTATAATATTCAGATTTATCATAAATAATTGAACATGTATTTTAAATGATTTTAAAGAAGGTGAATGTGGGAACAAATTCTTTGCCACTCACCCAACATGAAGTATATCTAAGTATATGTATCTAAGTAACATCTAAGTTAATGAAAAAGTACTTTTAGATTTAAAGACATACAAAATGAGTTGTAGTATGTGAGGATGTATTTGTATATGTTAAACCAAGGATAAGTGACATTTTGAGAAGTAATCAGTTACATACCGGCAGCCTGTCCTTTTTTGAGGCCACTCGATCTCTGACCTAAGCCTTTTTTTTTATTTTTACGTGATCCTCAGGTTTTTCCTTCAAAACTAGTTTGCTTGCACAATGTTAAAAAACAACCTCAAAATCATCAAATTCACAGTCTTTTTGGGATTAATTTTACTTTATCTTGCAGAAACAGTCAATGCACTTTCCTCCCATACATATACATAAATTCTTATCTGATCCTTAACATTACACCAACCTCTAAACTGTGTCATTTATTTGCTTCATTAGAGCCAGAAGCTTCATGCAGCTGAGGCCAAAAATGTATCTAATGGCAAACATATATAACTATAAATTTTAAGTGTATAGAGTTTAGAATAAAACACATTTTCCCTAAATTACATGATTTCATGCATCACTTTAATAGATTAAAAAAGTGTAGTTTTAATGAGTTTCAATGTTAGAGCCATGTTGTTGTATTCAGCTACAGCTGAAAATAAAAACAAAAGTGAAAGAAATCCACAACTTCTGCAGTTTTTACGCTATATCCATTAACAAGGTGACAAAAACATAACTTCCCCACCTTAGAAACATCACTAAACCATTTTATGAATCATAAAGATGATTCATGCCTTGATGACTGAAAAGATTGTTCCTGGCAAGAGAAACTTAAGTTCATTCAGTGTGTGTGTGTGTGTGTGTGTGTGTGCAGGTAAAGTGCGATCAGTACTGGCCGAGTCGAGGCACAGAGACGTACGGAATGATTCAGGTGACCATGCTGGACACGGTGGAACTGGCAACTTACAGTGTACGAACCTTCGCCCTCTATAAGGTGAGAACAGTAGAATATAATAAATACGACAAACAAGTAGAGACACTAGGCCTTAAAAATACTAATGTAGGAGTCAAAGTTTGACTCAAGTCAAAGTGTAGAAGTACTGGAAAACTACACAAAGTATATAAGTAATAAGGTAAAAAAAAAAAAAAAAAAGCCATTAAAGACAAAAGCTTTTCCTCAACATATATCATAATTCGAACTTTTAGGTTTAACAACAAATTATATGAACAACAAACTACTATATATGAATTCAAAAATAAGTGAATGAACTAAATCAATTGAGCAGCTCAATTATTTTTCTTATTGTGTCATATACATCACGTTGACTATTTCAAGGCCTGATGTGACATATATGTCACTAGAATATTTTCCTTTTTTATATCGATTTATTCAGGAATTGTGGTCAGAACAGGTTAAATGTGATATAGGACATGTTAATAACCCACTAGAATAGATCAATTGAATAAAGCATACATTTAGTAATAAATATCAAGCTGGTTTTATAAATTCACACACTGTCACAGGACCACAGCAGTATGTTCCATGTCACTTCATGCCATGTGTAATTTAAGACCTTTATCAGTTTAAGTTCAGGATAAAGGTGGATGAGTTTTTACCAGTCTTAATGTGGCTTCTTTTATGTCAACCCTCAATTGCACATAATATTACTTAGACATTGTAAAAATTAGTTTGTTGTTTGTTGTTAGTTAGTCATGTTTTTATTACCTAAAATGGCCTCAAATAATAGATACATTAAAAAAAAGTATAAGAAAAAGTTTTAAACAGACTCAGGATAGTTTCATCAAGTCAAGTGGACTCCAGTAGGTTGTTGAACTAGGAACTTGTATACATATGTGTATATTATATATATTTATATATGTGTATACTAAATATATTTTAGCATATTCAAAAAAACTAAATGTGTAACATAAAAAAAAACATTAACTTACCCCAGATGGTGAGTTAATTTGTTTATTTGGTGAAAATGTTTATAAAGTTCTGAATTAGTAGAAAACATCATTGTGAGACAATGATGCTCACAGCTAATAAATTGTATGTCCTTCCAAAATAAAAGCCCCCTTTTCACACCTAACCATAAGAACAGATGTTATATTACAGCTTTAAGTAATTGTTGCCATAGGGCAACACTATGCAATAGAGGCTTAAGTAAGATAATTATTGTACTTAATTACCTCATAGTTAGGCCTGTGGTGGTGGCTGTGGATTCTTACACGAATCTATCCTCTGACGGATCAGTTATTCACTGCAGTGCTCTCATGTTTATGTAGTTTAGTTGAAGGCTGCATTAGGGAAGTCATGGCCGCTTCGTGTGTTGCATGAACAGTGTTGGTTTTATTTTCCTGCAGCAACTCAAAGAATATAAAACACTACGGAATGAAGGACTCTCGGGTCCGTAATACTGGAGTCGGTTTTAAGAATGGAAGCAGTCACGTGTTCCCTTCCCTATCAGAATGGCTCGAGTGAGAAGAGAGAGGTGCGGCAGTTCCAGTTCATGGCCTGGCCGGACCACGGGGTCCCCGAGTACCCCACCCCCACCCTGACCTTCCTACGCCGAGTCAAGGCCTGCAACCCTCCAGACGCTGGGCCCATGGTGGTTCACTGCAGGTCAGTGTCCTCCCAGCAGGAAAGCTGCAGAAAAGCTGCTGTTTATTTTATACAATTACAAGTTTTGCATATTAATTTTTCATATTAATTAATTTTTTCTTTTCTTCTTATTTATTTATTATTATTTTTATTTTTTAGTAATTTATTTTTTTTTTCAGATATGTATTCAAATTATTTGTGGTCATTTAATGTGTGTACCAATCTTTCACACTTTCTGAATGTGATCCACAATCTGGTGGCCAGATAGCTATGAATCACTGTACAGGTTTCCCACAACATTTACAAAAATCAAAAAACACTATTTAACAAAACAAACATAAAAACATAGTAACTGTAGTTTCATCCAAAAAAGAATGAAGCTAAAAAACGGATCTAACAATGAAAAAATCATTGAAACTAAGGGAAAAAATAACACAGGAGATAAATAACTTCTGTATAGAATGTTGCAAATCTCAATGACTGACTATATGAATAACTATGTGGATGCATCTATCATGACCATAATTAGCTAATATAATATTTGTTATGCAGCACACAGCCACATCATATGACTGGAATATATTCCACATGTTATAATAGTAATAATAATTCCGACCATTATAAGAGTTACTGTTCCTTCAACTGAAGCAGTTTTTCATCAACTTGTTGTGTAGTGAAGCTTTATCCTAACAAATTTTGCTCAAACAAATGACAGAAGGAGAAAAACATCCTGAACATAGACTTTTTAATTTCACTAGAGACACTATACAATATATTTTCCAAACTAACATCTTAAACAATAAACTAGTTTAGATTTGTGTTTACTGACTTAGGTTTCTGCGATTAATGTATTGTTTTAAGTTTAAATTTCACAATCATCATAAAAAATTAACCGTGCATTTAAAATTTGGTTAAAGGTGGCAGAGGTGGATCCTTTTTTGTCACCAAAAGTACACAACCCAAAGAGCATCAATTTAATAATATACACGACTAAAGAAACCAGAAAACAATCAGATTTAAGCTACAACCAGACAATTTGGATATTCTCTTATTAAAAATGACTCAAATCCGTTAATTGATATCAGAATAGTTGGTGATTAAGGTAAAATCTGGTGACTAATTGATTAATCAGCTAATTGTTGCGGCTCCACTTCTTACAGATAAAGTCTTTTTGACTCCAGTAATTAAATCTTTAAAGCTGTTGACAGCATTTCAAATTAGAAACCAATCATGTTTCCACCACATTCGAAGCGTTTCACATCCAATCACTGCAATTATGTTGATTTTCCTGCAGCTTTGGTCTTGAAATAAAAACCCAAGTCAGCTTTGTTCCGAAAACAAGAGCAGAAGTAAAACTTCGGTGGACTCAGAGTGCTCGTGAACTATCTATCTGAGCTAATAGGCTCTGAGACGAGAGGATAAACAGGCAGTAAGTCTGAGACTGACTCCGCTGCTGAGTCACCGACCCCGGGATAAAGCGGCTTGTCTTCACCCAGACCCCTTGAAAAATGTTTTAATCAAACCTAAAATGGGAATGGGTGGAATCAATTGTGGACCTGCCGTGACCGGCATTGGCAGTGGCGGCTGGAAATGATGCAGTGTGCCGTGCGTGTTCTCCCCCCTGAACATGTTATTATTTCAGACTGGAAGAAGGTGCAGCGAGGTCATACGGTCAGGGGGAAGCCTTCTTCCCCAGAGATCAATTCAAAGTACATAGGAACATGTTTGCCTTTAAAGTTACTAAAGAAAAAGAAGAATTAAGCCAGGGGAACCAGCATAATGACCCAGATACGCTTGGTTCATGTCACCAAGCATCTGCGATGTGAAGGTTCACGCCAAACAAATCAAAGAAGCAAGAGAACAGGCAGAGATCAGAAAATTCAGTCCAGGTTTTTCAGGGCAGAGTGATCCTCCCTGCTGACACGTCTCTTCTTCTTGTACCTGAACTTTGATATTCGAAATACAATTCAAAAATCAATTATTGTCATTTTTCTTATAATAAACCTGTTATTATTTTTCTACATATGGTGTAAAATATCGATCACTGTTTCCTAAAGCTGAAGATTAAACCGAAAGTACCTTTTTTTGTCCAGACCAACAGTTAACAACTGAAAGATTTACTGTGTATGTAATAGCAAATAAAGTAATAGTTGACAACTAACTAATCAATTAATTGAATAGTCGTTTCAACTCTACTTCACTTTTTCAATAAAAACTGTGTAAAGTATGTAATAATAAGTGATTAGTCAATGTATTGATCAGTTTGGTCTTGATGAGTGTATTTTAATGCATTTTTCCTGCTGAATAAGGTCTATCCTGACGTCATGAATATAAATTTTAAAATATACTGATTGGTTGATTTCATCAACTTATCAATCAGTCGCACGAATAAAAAGGTTTTGAGGTACTTGTACTTTACTTGAGCATTTCCATATGATGCTACTTTATATTTAACTTTACTACATTTTTGAGGAAAATACTGTACTTTTACCTTACTGCATTCATCTGGCAGCATTAGTTACTAGTTATATTTTATGTACAAAATGTTTATAAGATTATATATTAATATTCTAACTGCTTATTTTTTAATTGTTATGCAAGTTAAAGTTTAAGTTTTAAGTTAAAGTTCTATAAATAGACTATTATTATTATTATTATTATTTTTAAAAACTTACATAATATGCCAAACTATTACTTTCACCCACAATATTGTTATTGTCTCCACATTAATGAACTAAAACATTAAAAAATACTATGATAATATAACAAGTACTTTTTAATACATTTTTCTGGTAATTTAATGTGTACTTTTACTTAAGTACTATTTCCAGTTCAGTAGTTTTCTATGTAAATGCATATTTGATGACGCCAGTATTTCTCCTTTTACTCTAGTGCTGGTGTGGGTCGGACAGGCTGCTTCATCGTGATTGAAGCCATGCTGGAGAGGATGAAACACGAGAAATCCGTGGACATTTACGGCCACGTGACGTGCATGCGAGCCCAGAGGAACTACATGGTGCAGACGGAGGACCAGTATGTCTTCATCCACGAGTCTCTGCTGGAAGCGGCCGCCTGCGGAAACACAGAGGTTCCTGCTCGAAACCTGTACGCGCACATCCAGAAACTCACCCAGATCCCCCCCGGAGACTCCATCACCGCCATGGAGCTGGAGTTCAAGGTCTGTACTGCTTGCTTTGTCATTTTCAGCTGCTCTACAACAAGTGTTTTGATGGACAGTTCCACCTATTTTACACATAGATCAAGTGATTGAGGCTTGTATGATGTGGAGTTCTGTGGTTCTCAAACACCTATGAACCACTACAGACTAAGCAAAATGTTTGGGCCTCACCTCTCCAACAATATTTTAACAAAGTGAAATAACATTTTGTTATTGATTTTTTGTGCTTTTTCATATAATCCATCTTTAAAGCAATACGTGTCTGTCAGTCTGTCTGGCTCAAACATCTCTTCAAATGGACAGTCAAAACATCATTATTATCATTAAAACTTGAAGTCCTATAGTGTACAGGGTAGTGTTGTTGCCTCATAAACAGCACTCTGGTGTTTGAGTCCAAATAAAATGTGCATTAACTTCATCAGAACATTGCAAATAAAGTTCTGTCTGCGCAGAAATAAAATGGAATATACCTTTTTGTGGCCGAAATTAACCTGTTTTGCACTGATTCTATTTTCAAGAACAATAATGTGCAACCTGAGAAAAACATAAGTCAAGTAGTGCAAATACTGTATGTGTGAGCGTTCAGTTTAATTAGTATTAGTAGTGTGTGTGTGTGTGTGTGTGTGTGTGTCTGTGTGTGTGTGAATGTGTGTGTGTGTGTAATAGTTTTGAGGTGAGCTCAGTTGTTGGTGGATCAGGCTGCTGTTTTCCTGCTTCATAATAAACTCTGGACACAGAACGGAGGTTTTACAGTTGACATTATAATGAACCTTTTACAGCAACTGTCTCCAGATTTATTAACACATCCATTGTAAAGTAGTTTAAAACTTGT
This sequence comes from Eupleurogrammus muticus, assembly GCA_036785175.1. Lineage (NCBI taxonomy): Eukaryota > Metazoa > Chordata > Actinopteri > Scombriformes > Trichiuridae > Eupleurogrammus > Eupleurogrammus muticus. Next base: position 26,070,398 of record JAYKQN010000006.1, on the reverse strand, counting down.
CCTAAAACCCGTTTTTATTCCCTGGCCTTCGACCCATTTGGGGTCTTTGCTCTTGTTTTATGTTTTTTATGATTTGGTTGTTTTTTATGGTTATTTATGTACAGCACGTTGTTTCAGCTGTGGTTGGATATAAGGTTCTCGGTAAATAAAAATCTCTGATGGATGTTTACAGACAGTGTTTGGAATAATTCTACTCTTTTAACATCATTTTCATCTAAGTTATTTCAAGGGGAATGTTTAGAGGAATACCATTGATTTCCTCTTTTATATAAACTGATTTTAGGGCTTAATGAAATAAGCTTATCAATAAAATTAGTTGTTATTGTTATTGGTTATTAGTAATTATTGATTTCCTTTTTAATATTTGATATCATTTTATGCTTAATGACTGACTTGTAATACATAAATGTAGATGTAGCTAGAACATATATTGATATAAAATACTAAATATTAGTGGATAACTGATTATTGATCATTTTTAGTTATCTATTTTTACCGGACCCAGGAGAAAAGAGGCTAAATGTGACCTCTTTGTATTAAAGTTGATGAGTGATTTGTCTGTTCAATGACTGGCTGTTTGATTCAATGATCGATCCATTATCAAGAGAAATATGATGGTTATGAGCCAAAGAGGAGCAGCAATGGTTTGATAGTCAAATAATATATTGATTATAAAACTTTTATATATTTAGTTGTTTAGTTCATAAAAAAGACAAAAGGGACTGTTTTTACAATGGTTTTCTGCTCTACAATTTTTTCTACAATGTTTTAATGGTTTTATTCTTCACACTTTCCAACAGAGCATGCCTTATAACTTGCTTTACTAAAAAATGTTTAAATAAAGTAGTGTAAAATATTTGTCAGTGTTTCCCAAAGCTGAAGATTCAACTTAAATTGTCTTTTTTTCCAGACCAACATTCCACAACTCAAATATAATCATTTTACTATTATAGAAATCTAAAGAAACCAGAAAATAATCAGAGAAGAGAAGCTGGAACTAGAGAATATTCTTTTATCAAAATAGTTGGAAACCAGGTGACTAATCGTAACTTGATAGCATTGTTTTTTTTTTTACACAAGTAAAACTATTGTAAACTATTGTATTGACAATGTGGATATTGATGATATATCATAATATTATTTTATTGTAATATATCATAGATATGGGCGACACGGTGGTGCGGTGGGTAGCACTGTTGCCTCACAGCAAGAAGGTCGCAGGTTCAAGACCGCCTTGGGCCTGGGTCTGGGGCCTTTCTGTGTGGAGTTTGCATGTTCTCCCCGTGTCTGCGTGGGTTTTCACCGGGTACTCCGGTTTCCTCCCACAATACAAAAAACATGCTCAGGTTAATTGGTAAACTCTAAATTGCCCATAGGTGTGAGTGTGAGAGTGAATGGTGTGTGAATGGTGTGTGTGCCCCACGATTGGCTGGCGACCATCTGGGGTGTATCCCTGCCTCTCGCCTTAACGTGCTGGGATAGGCTCCAGCAGACCCCTGCGACCCCGAAAGGGAATAAGCGGGATAGACAATGGATGGATGGATGGATCATAGATATATTCTTTGGCTTTCAGTCCCACATCAGACTCTGCTCTGGGTATAGTGTTTTTATGGTTTATTCCATTTGTTATTTTATTGTTTTATTTATTGTATGATTGATTATTTGCTTTTTATTCAATAGTTTTTAATTATTTGACTGTTATGTGCAGCAATTTGTGGCAGCAGTGCTGTTTTTTAAAGCACTATTGAAATAAAATTAAGTTAATAATATAACACAGTCGCTATCATGACAACACTTGTTTTTTACATTTTATATTAAAAGTCAGATAGAGACTATAGGACATGGGAACATTTCTGTAATGTGCCTCCCATAAATTCCAAAAATATAGGAGTTGCCCATAGAAGCGTGGTTTCCATTTAAGTGCTTGTACCCCAGCAGAGGATGTGAGGAGGAGCAGGATCCTGCAGCAGGAGGAGCCCAGAGCTAGACGTGTGACAGCTGGAGATAAGGTCCTGCTGGGCTGCTGGGATGAGCTGCAGCACTCCACCATCCTCGGCTGCTTGCCGCCGCCACGCCGGTGATTTAACCGCCGGGCCCGTCAAGGGAGGGGCGCAACATGACCCAAATTATGCTGCTTGTTCAAGCAAGCAAGATGCTGTAAATCCAGACAGAGCATAATTAGCTTCTGATCCCCGGCTCACTGCGAAATTCCTCCGCTGCCACTTTTCAAATTGACACTTGGCCCTGGCAGAGCAGAGGATTCACGCCCTGTCAGCAAACCGGACCCAGACACAGAGTCTGAAACAGGCTCCTCTGCTTCTAATATGTCTGTCTGGACCTTTCTTTGACTCAGAGAGAAGTTTTCACCTGGTGTGACTCAGCTGTTATTTGAAGAGGCAGAAGAAAGGGATGAGCTCAAAGTGCATCAGTGACACTGGTCGTATTAGCACTTTAAAGACAGAAACAGCAGCGTCGCCTCTGGACCTCTGAGCTGCCCGCTTCTATCAGAACCACACTTCACAAGTAGCTGAGTACAAATACTGCAAGGAGACATTTGTCTCTATATATTTTAACAGAATAATGATTTTTCAGTAAACTTTTTACTTCTCTCTATGTTTAAAATATCACAGTAACTATTTTCTGCCTCAAAGTGCTCATCACCTAAAGGTGCTTCAATGCTCAGCAGTTCACATATATAGTTCTTTAATGTATTTGAATTGTAATAAAGTGGTCAAATACAGTATGTGTCTGAAAGAGGTTGATTAACATTCCACTATACAATGATAATCGTTATGTTTTGGAGTTGGGATACTAACTTTAGAACCTGTAGACTCAGCATTTTTCATTAAGGACTTTTTTTTTCCTCTTATGACTTTAAACTTTTATACTTAGGTGATGCAGTTTTGAAACCAGAACTTTTACTTAACAAAAAAGTCTGAGTTGATACTTCAACTTCTACAGAAGTAATTTAAACTCTAGTATCTATACTCGTAACTGAAGAAAGGATGGTGAAGAATTATTATTCCCATGATTATAGTGAAATTAATGTTTTTTTAATATTGATTGATTCATTATTTTATTTGATCTATCTAATCTAGACTGATGTCAATATGGTTCATTTAGAGGTTGAACTGGTTTACATGATGTCTGTTACTGGTTTTAGCAGTAGTTTAGTTTCAATGTAGAGGAATATAGGTTTTGTACTTTGAAACTGTTTCTTTGCACCTGAAAAAGGGTTTTTTTTTTTCTTTAAAAAAGGAAAAAAGGCTGGTTTAGTCTGTGTTATTGTCATTGTCTTACAAAAGAGAACATTTAATATAATTTTCTAATCATTATTCCAGAGTAGAGCCACACAGATTAATCAAATATCGTCTAACTATCACTTTAATCACCAACTATTTGGCAACTGATTAATCAATATGAGTCAATTTTAAGAAGAAAATGTCTAAATTCTCTGGTTCCAGCTTTTTAAATCTGATTATTTTCTGGTTTCTTTAGTCTTCTATAATAGTGAAGTGATGATCCTTTGGTTGTGGACTGTTGTTCTGGAAGCAATTGACAACAAGTAATTGATCAATCGACTATCAGAATAGTCGTTAGTTGCAGCTCTAAAACTCACTTAAAAAAAATCTAGGAAGCGAGAATTTTCAAGATGATGTCAACAATGCAGCTGAAAATTTGTTCTATCATGCACACATGATGTGCTGCAGGTTGGTGTGTGTTGATGAGCTGTTTCCTCCTCCCCTGTCTCCACAGAAACTGGCCAACTCTAAAGCACATACCTCAAGATTCATCAGTGCCAACCTGCCGTGCAACAAGTTCAAGAACCGCCTGGTGAACATCATGCCTTTTGAGTCCACACGCGTCTGCCTGCAGCCAATCAGAGGGGTGGAGGGCTCCGACTACATCAACGCCAGCTTCATCGACGGATACAGGCAAGCGATGAGTCGGGAGATGTCAGGAGAGGCTGCTGGGAAGCGTGTTTGTGGGTTGTTGTTTGTGACCAGCAGAAGGAGGAGGAGGTGGATTCTGTTATTTGCTCTGGCAGCCGACAGCAGGAAATTACAGGCTGACACCACTCGTCTTTCATCCTTTTATTGTGTTAGTTGTCAAAACAAATTGGTCTTATTGACGGAACTGTTAATTTCCATCCTGTAAATGGATCTTTGAGATAGGTGTCACAAGCCAGGAGAAATGAACTAATTACTCCAGTGTAGCTACAACCATCTTAAGCCCAGTGTCAGTAAAATGCAGGAAACACAGATGATGCTTCACAGCAGCAAAGTCGCAGGTTCAAATCCTGATGGACCCACCCTGTCCACTGTGTGTTGTTTCCTCCCACCAACAAAACCCTCTGGACTCCATACTCACTCTTTGCACTGGTGCACCTAACCTTTTTTTCGACTGTATCGCTTACCACATTTAACATCAGAGTTTTACAGGTTAACTTTTTAAATTACTATTGATATAGATAGTTTTGATATATAAATGATAAATGACCAATCTGGAACAAGAAGGTCTTTATTAGAAACAGCACAAGACCGCTAACTCATTTTTTGAGAATATTTTTGAGACTATTCAGTTCATTCAACTTCTTCTTCTTGCATTTAATTTTCCATCATTTTCTGAGTGAGTGAGATTATGAGTTAGAATTCCTTCTGCAATTTCCTCCTCTCACAAACAAACAGCTGCTGATTAAAGAGAAACACATTGAATACAACACCATTTGGCATGCTAACTGAGCTATATTAGCATTAAAATAGAATAGAATAGAATAGAATAGAATAGAATAGAATAGAATGGATAATTGAATTGAATTGAATTGAATTGCATATAGAATAGACTTTCATTGTCTGTCCCACATTGTGACAGAAATTCTTCCTCACGAGCATTTACACATTCGCATTAAACAGAATAAAAGCACAAAACAAATGAATAAATACATTAAAAAATGAATTAAACACATAACTAGTGCATGTTGCAGATTGCAATGCTTTTTCCAATTGTTCAGGATGGTTAGAGCAGATAAAATGGTATTGTATATAAAACCAATAAAAGTTGTTCTCACCGAGGGTTTGTTGGGGACTAGTTAGAGGATAAATCTTTTGCTGTAGTCATTATTTCTGGCAGCAGGACGGTGTGTGCGTGTGTGTGTGTGTGTGTGTGTGTGTGTGTGTGTGTGTGTGTGTGTGTGTGTGTGTGTGTGTGTGTGCGCGTGCATGGGAGTGTGTATGTGTGCGTGCATGGGTGTGTGTGAGTCATTATAAACTACAGTGTGTGTGTGTTCATGGTGATGAAGGAACATGTCACTGTGACTCAATAATGTGTTTTTAATAATGTGTTTCAACAAAAGGATTATATAAAGGGTAAATATATAACAATGTGAGTGTCACTGACATTAGATTCTGTCACAATAAATAAACAATAAGGGGATAAATATTGTACTTTCTACTACATTTATCTAAAGCTTAATTTTCTTTAAACTCAAAGCTTATACATACAATTGTATATTTTAATGTTCTTGCAACTTAAATCATTGTTCTAATATGTTTAGCTATATATAAAACAATCAAACAGATGATACTTATAGACTGTTTAATTTAACAAATTTTATTATTAATCCACCAAAATATCAAAAAAATGGCTCCAACACAACATTAAATGTTTTAATGAGTTTGTTAGTGATAAAAACAAATTATTTGATAAACTATAATAACAGTGTATACTAAATACTTTACCTTTGATACTTTTAAGTGCATTTTGCTGATAATACTTGGGTACCTTTACTCATAAAACATTTTGAATACAGGAGTTTTACTTTACTTGTTTTAATTGATTATCTATAGATGACAGTATTTCTGTGTTTTATTACCTTGGCCCGTGCTGTAAATTCACACACAAATCTGTGTTTTTGAGTGTTTTCCTGTGTGTGGCAGCAGTGCGTCAGCTTTATTAGTAGATATAAGAGCAGCCAGAAGCCTGCACACTGGCCAGCAGCAGCCAGGTTGCTCTGTGTCAGATAAACAGCCCATCGCAACCTCCTGAAGACGCGGTTTATGAAAATCTACAGACTAATTGTGGATTCTTCCCTGTGCAGCGGCAGAGTAAAGCACAGGCTAACGAACAAGGACTCTCCCGCTTTCCCCCTGCTTGTTCTGGGCTGTCAGCACCTAATGAAGTCCCCAGGGCTCCGCCTAAAGCAGAGCAAGGGGGTGTCCAGTAATTCCTCCATAATTCCTGCTGCAGTCATTAATGGCGGATTGAGATGCAGCGGCTGTGATTTTAGAGGATTAGGACAGATTAAGGTGAGGGGAAGACGCGATGATCATCAAGATGATTAGTGGAGGTGTCCAGCGACCTCTGGATGTGTATCAGCTGCAGTCTTTAACTCGAGCTGACGCAACACAGAAAATCAAACCCGACCGGACTTTACAGGTGATTAAAACAGAACAGAAGCTCCTCTTAAAACCGTTCATTATCCTCTGATGGTTCTACTGGTAGCACACAAATACTCATCATACAGACTGTTTGCAAGAACTAAAACAGTGCGGTGGACAGAAAAAGGATTTAGGAAAGATGTAGACCTGGGCAAAAAATATATATCCTCAAAATCAGCCTCATGCTACAATATGAAAGTAGTACAATATAATATGGATAGTTTCACACCATTTCTGGTCAATCAGTTATCAGAATAGATTGATGTAATAGTTGGCTAATAAATTAGTCATTGCAGCTCTAGAGGTTTTCCAAGTTTGTAAAAATGAAGTTTCTTAATACAATTATTTTAGTATTAGTATTTTACATGTTTTTGTAGCTTTAATAAATACATAATAGAAATGAGCCTCTATACACCTATGAAGATATTGCTATAAAAAACAGACATTTGCAGCTAGAATAGTCATTTACCACATGAACAATGTATAGAGCTCATTTCTGATTAGTTTTATGTTATCTTCATTGAAAAAACTCTGATTTTCCTTCAAAATTAAGGACATTTCTAAGTGACCCCCAAACTTTTAAACTGTAGAGTGACATTTAAAGCATCGATATACAATTAAGAAATAGTTGCTTAAGATGGATAAATCAAAAAAATAAAATGAAAAGAACAAGAATAATCAAAAGTTAAAAATAAATTAAAATAAATAAGTAGCTTGACCTTACACACAATAATGGCTGTCCAGTGCCTTCATTAGTAATGCAGGCGTCCCTGTCTGCAGTGAGTCTGAACCTCACATCAGTGTCAGAAGCAACTCTGCAGAGGTGTGTGTGTGTGTGTGTGTGTGTGTGTGTGTGTGTGTGTGTGTGTGTGTGCGTGTGTGTGTGTGTGTGTGTGTGCGGGTGTGCGTGTGTGTTGCGTGCTCCAACACTGCCCCCTAGTGGTAGTGTGGTATATCAGCCCAGCCTGAGAGCAGCTAAAGTTAAAAGTTCAGTCAAGTTAAAAATCAGTTAAAAATCTTCTGTGTACAAGCAAAAAAAAAATGTTCAGATATGAGTGAAAACATTAACCTCAACTGACTCAACGATTGCTCATTAAGGGTTTGTTTTTAAAACATGAAATAACAGCAGAGAGGTTTATTCATGTTGTTACCTGCAGAATATGTGGACTAAATCCAACTAGGTTTTAATTTTAACATTATTATTGAAGGTTATTACAAATAATAAAAATGTCAAAAGGGTAAAAAACAAACATTTGGAAACACATTTTTAATCCACCAAGTCTCTAAAAGCTATCAAATAATAATAATAATAATAATATATATATATATATATATATATATATATATATATATATATATATATATATATATATATATATATATATATATATATATATATATATATATATATATATATATATATATATATTATTTTTTTAAAGGGTTTGAGCTTGTAAAAACCTCTTTATGTCTCTCGTGAAAATCTTTTTTTTCCTGATGACTGGACATGTTTGATGCTTGTGTCGGTAGAGAGGGACAACAAGAATCCTGCAGCCTCATCCGTTCATCCCGCAAACAAAACTAATCCTCTCACAGCCTCCAGCAGGATGTCCATGTTCCCTGAAGACCGTAAATATGACGCCCGTCGTCATTTACCCTCCTGTTATTTACTGCGCCGTCATCATTTATCCGCTGTCACATATATTTTTATTACAGGAAAATGAGATTGCGCAGCAGCGGTGGCAGCAGCTCGGCTGAAAAAGCAGGAGAAATCGAAAATGAATTACGGCGCTGCTGAGGAGTAAACAGCAGTGTCTGTGCTCCTGTTTGCAGGCAGCAGAGAGCCTACATGGCCACGCAGGGCCCCTTGGCCGAGACCACCGAGGACTTCTGGAGGATGCTGTGGGAGCATAACTCCACCATCGTGGTCATGCTCACCAAGCTGCGCGAGATGGGACGGGTAACGCATGGCCACTTATGTCGCCTCGGGGTGCAGGGCCTCACATTCCATTTCACGCCATGGTTATCTAATATAAAGCCACGGAAAATAGAGAATAATACGATTTTCACTGCCTTTCGATCATTATTGTGTTCCGTTTGTTATAAAAAGGATGTATGATAATGACAAATCTGTCATAAAACAACTAAATTGTGGTTATTTTTTGTAGTTCAGTGGTTTAGTCATGATTTATGTGTGGTGGATTAAGTACTTAAGTAAAAGTATAAAGCTCCACCGCTGTCACAAATAGGATCAATGAATGAAATGTAAAACATGACTTGGTGCAGCTTACTGAGACTGAACCATCACACACTGAGCTTCCTACCAGGGTCAGTCAGTTTGTCAATGAGTTAAACAGGTTTTCTACAAGGATTCTAATCTGCAGATGAACTAACACTAAACTGAAAATCACTACAAAGATCAATACTGAAGGATCAGTGAAATTCTGTCTCTATGCTTCAGATACATGAAGGAATGAGGGAAATTGATCTAAATGTAAAAAATACACAACTATGCATTCAAGTAAATTTACACAATTATATATTCATCCTGTAAAACAGAACCCTGATTGCCTGCAGCAGACGTTTTGCTTCATGTCTTGTGTCCATTCTGCAGGAAAAGTGCCATCAGTACTGGCCCGCCGAGCGCTCTGCACGCTACCAGTACTTCGTGGTGGATCCTATGGCCGAGTACAACATGCCTCAGTACATCCTGAGAGAATTTAAAGTGACGGACGCCAGGGTGAGCTTCTCCTCGCTGACACTCGACTGCTGTCAGTTTTAATTGGAACAGACAGGAGGGTTGTTCAGGGCTCTGTTTCTGTCAGGTTTCCTTTTCCCTGCCTGTTCAGTGATTTGATGACTTTGAATTTCATCGCATCTGCAGAAAGTGAAAACAAGAAGGGGAGAAAACAAGAATCTGCCTCGTATCATGAAGCATTAGTTATCCTTTCTTTCCATATGAGTTTGAGTTGAATGAGGACCGATGGATTAAGTCCTTATATCCTTTAGTTTAGTAAAAATAGAAATAGTCATCAAAATATGCTCCTTTACAAGTTACAAGTAAGACAACCTGAAGTTGAACAACTGACTTACAGGAATCAGGGTTTTCAGAGCTGCACTCTAGACAACATAAACTTTACTGTTTTGTACATATTAACACGGTTTAATTCCCACTTTTATGAAAGAAAAGCATCACAAGGTTATTGAAATGTTGAGCCACAGCTAAAGAGGAATGGATTTGAATCCTAAAATAAACAATATTTTAAATTTCTCAATGGAGACGTGTCCTTTTAATACAGCAGCTCCACAACATTCAACACTGTGTGTTTCTGGAGCAGAAAAAAACAAAAATGGTCCTTGGTCCTTGGACTTATTCTTTAGGCTTTAATTTGAAATGAAAAACTCAAAATGTAAAACAGATTAGTTTTTCAATGTTTGTTTTATGGTAGCTTAAGAAAAAAACATACAGAAATATATATATATATATATATATATATATATATATATATATATATATATATATATATGCAAAATGCTAGTGTGCATATTGACAGTGTGTGTCTCTGTGTGTCTTTGTTCTGCAGGACGGGCAGTCGAGGACCATCAGGCAGTTCCAGTTCACTGATTGGCCGGAGCAGGGAGTTCCAAAGACTGGGGAGGGATTCATCGACTTCATCGGACAAGTCCATAAAACTAAAGAACAGTTTGGACAGGACGGACCAATCACTGTGCACTGCAGGTGTGTGTGTGTGTGTGTGTGTGTGTGTGTGTGTGAGAGAGAGAAGTTGCTGTGTCATGATTCAGTCCCTTTAATGGTAACGATGCAGAGCCAGATTCTCTCTGCTCTCTGTTGTAAAATGAAGATCAGGGGAATAAATCACAGACATAATTGGTTAAGATTTCAGTTGGTTTATATCCTTAAATATTAAAAGGTACTTATGGATAAGTTATGACTAACTCCATGTTTTTCCAAACTTTTTCTCTAACTGCAGGGTTAGTTGTTTTTTGAGTAAAAATGTAATAAAAAAATCTGCTAGTTTCAGCTTCTTGTATGTGATGATTTATTGCTTTTCTTTGTGGAACATGATAATAATTTGAATGTTTGTGCTGTTAATCAGAAACAACCAGACATCTAACGATCTAACTGTGGATTGTGGGAATTTTAAAAGATGTTTTAGATTTTGTTGACAGAGTGATTATTAATTAATGAATTAATACAATACTTAATTAATAGTTATTTTAAATGAGAATCTAACAGTGAATGTGTGTGTATCAGTGCTGGTGTAGGACGGACTGGTGTGTTCATAACGCTGAGCATTGTGCTGGAGAGGATGAGATATGAGGGCGTGGTGGACCTGTTCCAGACCGTCAAGACACTCCGAACTCAAAGGCCAGCGATGGTGCAGACAGAGGTAGTGGAGGGGGGAGGGAGGGGGTCAAATCACACATCTTATTATATATACATTATATATTAATACACATGCATGCAACAGCAGACTGACTTTACATAGAAAGAAGAGAATGTTATTTTTTTATTTTTCCTTTACGTTTTCCCATATTACACCAACATGAATACAGATTAATTATTTGAAGTCAATTCCCTCTTTTCTTCTTCAGTTCTTCTGCCATTTGACATTTACACTGTCTTTGTCCAACCTGCTGAGAAGTGGATCTTAGTGTTGTGTTGGTGTGTGAGCAGTTACTGTTTTTTGTTTAAAGTGTACAACTATTAATAAATAGCCTCTTTTTTGGCAAAATTGAGTTCTGCTGCCTCCTGCCTTCACTTCGTCTGGTTGCCCTGATCCCTTTTGTTGGGAGGCAGCACGGATCGCCCACATTTGATCTGTGGCACTAACTGAGAAGAAGAGGTGGAACTCGAGGACGAGCAGGTCAACGTGGCCGTGGGGAGCAAGATGGCCGGTGCTGGGCCAGAATGCATGGTCTCAGGCTGACCCGAGATGACTCAGAGGAGGAACAGCTGGACAGCTGGAGACTGGGTTCCAGGCGGCAGGAGGGGAGGAGCTGGAGGAGTGTGATCTGGCCAGTTTGAAGAAGCTCCTGATCCAGAGTCTTCATGCCTAGAACAGGGAAGCTGTGAAACAGGAGCAGTGGTGGAGGGATGTCCAGAACCAACTGAATCTGCTACGAGATGATATGGAGGCTGACCGTAGGTGTCCACCACCCCCATCCCAGGGTTCTCCAACCGGGTCCTCCAGCCCCAGCAGTGCCCGGACCTCCAGTAGCCCAGTCAAGACAGGATTGGGCGGTGTTGCTAGTGCCCCACCTGTCTGGCAGCCTATGTGGCAATGGACATGGACAATGCCATGGACTATGGACATGTAAAGGAGGTGTATCGCAGGAGGTTCCGTGAGGCAGACATCAGGATTGGAGAGAGGAAGGTTCCTGACAACTTTGGGCAGCTACAGAGAGAGGATCCTAGCTTACAGAAAGCCTTTAACCTGTTAACCACCAACATAGATGGAGCCCAAACTGCAACTCCTTCTGCTTTGTCAGGGGAAAGTTATATGGTCAAAGAGGGATTGTTATACCATGAGCCAGGAGAGGGCAGGGCTGAGCAACTGGTGGTGCCCAAGCATCTCAGGGAACAGGTGCTAGTCATCGGACACAAAATTCCTTGGGCGGGGCATCTGAGCAACACTAAAACCTACGAAAGGGTGGCAGGCAGGTTTTATTGGCCAGGGATCTATGGGAATGTGCTGAATAATTGTAAAACCTGCCCTGATTGTCAGATAACCAGTAAGTGGAAGACTAACCCGTATCCCCTGCAACCACTTCCCATCATTGAGGTGCCCTTTAGCCACATAGCCATGGACATCGTAGGCCCTTTGGAGAGAACTCAAATAGGCTATAGATATATTCTGGTGATTTGTGACTATGCCACTCGTTATCCGGAGGCCTTCCCCCTGCGCAAAGTCTCTGCTCACCCCATAGCACAGGCTCTGTTGCAGTTGTTCTCTAGGGTGGGCCTCCCACAGAAAGTCCTGGTGGACCAGGGCGCAGCATTCCTCTCCAAAACAATGAGGCAGGTTTATAGTTTATTGAGCATTAAGGGCATCCATACCACTCCATACCACCCTTAGACCGATGGCCTTGTAGAGTGCTACAACCAGACTCTAAAGAGCATGTTGAGGAAGTTTGTGGCAGCTAATGGCAAAGACTGGGACCGCTGGCTTCCCTACTTGCTCTTTGCCTACCGTGAGGTCCCTCAGGCCTCCACAGGGTTTTCACCATTTGAGCTGCTTTATGGGCGACAGGTTCGAGGTCCCTTAGATGTCCTGAGAGAATCCTGGGAGACCTGGGAACCTTACCCTATGCCTAGACTTGAGGACTTGATTGAGCAGCTGGGTAAAGCGTCCTTCATCACCACCCTGGTAGTGTGTACTAATTATGTATGTATAATGTATTAATAAATAGCCTCTGTTTTTTGGCAAAATTGAGTGCTGCTGCCTCCTTACTTCTCTTTGTCTGGTTGCCCTGATCCCTTATGTTGGGAGGCCACGCCGGTTGCCCACACCCTGTATTTTTTAAGATTCAGTGACAATAAGAGGTTTTTAAGTAATTATTTAACTGTTCAATAGTTGTATTTACTTAAAACTAGAAATACTACATATACTTTACTGTGGATGTGTAGCATTTGAAAACACAAGCTTTCATTGTACAGTATTAGTTAAATTGCTGGGATTGGCTCCAGCAGATCCTTGTGACCCTAATGAGGAATAGGCAGGTATAGAAAATCATCAATCATCAATCGGGCAATCATCATGTAATGTAAAAATCACAGCATCAGTCACCTGGCAACAGGTCAGAGTCAGAGTGTAAAGCAGAGACTTACCATAGAAAAGCTGGAGTTAAGTTCTAAGCTTTATCTGATTTATCTACTACTTTATTCCTTATTAACACAGACTACTGTGGTTGTAGAAATGCTCACTAGTGCTTGTTTTTTTTCACTCGCTGCAGCATCTTACTCCAAGATGCATTCACAGACACTCAGGAAATCCCAGTACATTTTTACACCTAAAAATAAGTAACTCATAATTACTCTTTGTGGTAACAAATTACTATTATAGTGGAGTAACACTGGCAAATCATATATGGCCCATGAGCTACAACGAGACTCTGCTGTGATTTTGTAGCCTGGTCTAACGCTGTGTTCTAACTCCAGGACCAGTACCAGCTGTGTTACCGGGCCGCTCTGGAGTACCTGGGAAGCTTTGATCACTATGCAACATAACCCTGCTCCAGAAGATGCCTGGGAAGAGTCCGGTGTCTCAGCTCCACCAGTCCCCAACACAACCTGCTGAGGAGGCTACGAGGAGGACCAATGAGGAGGTGGCTGCAGGAGGAAGAAGGAGAGAGGGGGGGGGGGGGGGGGGGGGGGCGGACGACGTCCTCCTGGACCTGTGCCACGACACCCACACCTCCACACACCACCCTGACACTCGTACTCCTGCCTCCTTCTGATCCCTGACTCTATTCTCCCATCTCTCCCCGGTTTCTGCCTCTCTCTAATAGCAAAAACTATTTTTCTGCTATTTTCATTTTTATTCATCATTACTATGTTGTTATGAATATTTACTTTATTTTGTAATCACTTATATTGTTTATTATGTCTTAATGGGTCTTTTTTATTTGCTTATCCTTTTTTTTATTACCACAAAGGACATGTATTTTCCACATGCTCCGAGTTATTAATACTGGAGAGCGTATACTCACAGCTGCTAATGATTTTCTTTTGTAGCATAGATATGATATTCTAATGTTACCCAGTTGGTCTTATTAAGGGTGAAATGTGGGTTTTGACTTCCTGTCTTGATAATTAGCAGAACAACACATCTACCAAACAATCAAATAAACAACATCAAGTGTGTGAACTGTAAACATACAAAGATGACACACCACTGCGCCCATGTATAGAGTTTCTTGTTAATAAATGTTGATTCGTTTTCTCGACGCGCCAGAAATCTGGAGGCGTTCAACGGGAAGATCTATGAAGCTGTTGGAAAAAAACTGTGTGTCCTGCGAGAGCTGCACGGCTGTTTTCATCCCTTCTTGAAGTGGACTCAGGTAGACTAAACACAGACAGGCTGTTCTGGGGAAATTTTGTGAAATAAGTGTGATGACATCATATTGAAAAAAATAAAGTAAAACTATAGCGAGGCCAGTATTTTGCAAAACTCAATGCTGAACACATCTGGTTCATTTAGGATTTTTCTTACTGTCATCATATACCATAGAAAGATCTTTTGTTGGGAATTATTTTCAGTGGAAGACTTGGTGCTCTAGTGCAGCATTTCATGAAGCTGTGTCACATTATTTTGTTTTTAATTTTTGTTTTTAAATGATTTTTTCAGAGAGTTCATCTAACAATAAATTCTTATTGTAGTAAACACATGATACATAGAGATTTATTAAATTAATTAAAACACACACACAGAATTGTGAGTGGAATGCAGACAAATCCATGATATGCAAATTCATTCAATTATAAAAGAAGAATGCTCTTCATTAACACAAATCTAAACAAAAATTGTGTTTCCATCAAATCAAAACATGTTTTAGGTGGACCTTTGTAATGCAGCAAAAAACAAAAGTGAGCCTAATGCTTTTTTTGCAGAATTGAGAATTCATTTTTTAAAAATTTTGCCATTTTCATCCAACTATTCTAAATGTGCATTAGTATGTTAAAGAAAGCACATTTAATAAGAGGGTAGATCAGGTCATTGCTGGTTTAATCTTTGTGTCGTATTTTTAGACCCAACACAGTTCACAGCTGAGTCTTAAAACAGCAAGATGAGCTGGTTTGGGTTCAGGTACCTCCCTCTTGAGGAATATTCCAAATCACAAAAAACATACTTTTTTTTTCATTTACCATGAACCAACCAACCGGATTTTAAGTTTGTTTGTTATTTAATGTTCGCTCTGCTGGATCTGAAATGCTGTGTTTCACTCCTTCATACATGGAATCTGTTTTTTTGATGTAAACGCTCACTTTGCAAAATTTCTGGACACTAAAGTAGCTCAGCTGTAGTGGAGCAAACCGACTCTGGACGTCGAACGTTCAGCCGACTGCAGCTAATGAGGCCCCGACGTCTGGCTCCTGCTCATCAGATCAACTGCACCCTTTTTTGTTTGCAAATACATGGCTTTACATATAAGGGACATACCGGAACTCCAATCATGATATATAACAGCTCAAATACATTATCACTGTGTTGCAGATGGACAGAATAATAACTAAGGTCTCTGTGATTTCCACCGGCCGAGCTGAGAGGGTGTAGTGGTGTAGATTTGGGTGAATTGGCCGATGTAAAGGATTCATTTCAAGGAGTTGTGCTGTAGAGGTCCTACCTGTTGTATACATGATCTGTTTTCTATTTGTTAATAAAAAGCAGAGAAAATGTCTTGAAAACCTTGATGTTAATAAAGGTGAATAATTGGGGTTTTAATATAAAATTGGTGGATTCATTTCAATTGTCAGCTTGAAAATCAGCAGCATTTGTAGCATGTTGGACTTTCTTTTCTCTTCGCTCTCTTATGTTGCCTGTTAAATATCCTGTCACATTTGTGAAGAAAGTTTCATGTGTGAAACTGAAGTCGATTGCCCCCCCTGGAGCCGTCATGGTCGAAAAAACACTGCAAATGTGCCGTCTTAGGGGGCATCTGAGAGTTTGATAAAACATGATAGCGTGTTCAAGTGTGACCCGATGTGCAAGACAACATGATAAATTGCTCTCTAGGGTGCACCCCTCCCCACCTCCACTGAAAAAATATGATAAATTGCCCTTTAGTTTTTTTTTTTTTGATTATCATTTTCATTTTCATTCCTATCAAACTAGTCAGTGAGACTTGTCTCTCCACGCATTTATGCAGGATTTTCCTTTCACTGTTCACTGCTCTGTATATGTTCACACAGTACATATCTGAAACTAACTTAAAAAGAATTAAGTCAGATTTAACAACTGGAGGTCTGCAAATTATTGTGCATACAGTGATGTGAAAAAGTGTTTCCCCCCTTCCTAACTTCTTACTTTTGCATATTTGTCTGAGATCATCAAAGATCAAGATCAAACATTTAAAACTTAGTCAAAGACAACAGAAATGAACACAAACCACTGTTGTTAAGTGACTGTTTTTATTATTAAGAAAGGAAAAAAAATCCAAACCTACATGACCCTGTGTAAAAAAAATGATGCCCACCCCATATTAAAACATAATTTAATTGTAGTTTTACACTAGAATTCATTTTCTCTAGCCACACCATTACATCTGGTGAAAAAGTAACACCTGATTTTAGAAAACCTCATACCAACACTAAAATATGGTGGTGATGAAATGATCTGGGGCTGTTTTGTTGCTTCAGGACCTGGAAGATTTGGTGTGATGGCATGGATATATGGAACCATGAATTCTGCTACTTTGAAGGAGGATGTCCAGCCACCTGTTTGTGACCTCAAGCTAAAACCAAATTGGGTTCTGCAACAGGACATACAGGTGGTTCATGCTCCATAACCCTTTAATGTGGCTGAATTACAATACTGCAAAGATGAGTGGGACATCATTCCCCCACAGCTCTGTAAGGGACCTATTGATTGAAGTTATCACTTGATTACAGGTGTTGCTAGTAAACAGGTTTAAGGGGCATCTTTTTCACACATGGCCATCTAAGTTTGGATTTGTTCCCTCCCTTAAAAATAAAAACCTTCATTTAGAAAATGTATTTTGTGTTGCCTTTGACCAATTCAAAGTTGATTAAAAGGGGTCAACACTTTTCACCATCACTGTATATTAATAATATGTAGCTTTGTACATAGATATTTGATGATGAAACTTTATTTACAGTATATACTATATACTAGGGCTATATAAACTCCTTGTTAGTTACTAATTATATAACTACCTTGTTGTTTCTAGCTCATATTTTTCCTAAGATAATTTACTCAAGAGCAAAAAATGTATAGAAATCGACTTAAGTACAAAATCCTAATTGATAAAGATGAAACCAAGCAATTAATGACTTAATGCTAATTTTTGTTTAAGCTATTGCACAAATTAAAGTATGGTTAATTGATTAGTTGCCAACTATTACATTGATATCTATTTTGATAACTGATTCATGGATTTTACTCATTTTTTAAAAAGAAAATGTCCAAATTTTCTGGTTCCAGCTTTCTTTAGTCTTTAAGAGTAAACTTTCAACTCTTTACTGTTAAAGGTCTCTGAGTTGTGGACTGTTGGTCTAGCCAAAAATACTTTAGGTTGAATCTTCATCTTTGGCAAACAGTGACATTTTATATAATTTTATGAACTGAACAACTAACTACAACTGCAACTACAAATTGAAAATGAAATAGAAGGAAACTGACATGATTAAATCTCACTGCAATTGTATCTGATCTGATTACATGTGACAAATAAAACTCAATCGGTCTGATAACTTATCAGAATGATCTCTGACACACTATCAATAATCTCCAGCTTCTTTCACTGAGCTGACCTCGCAATTAAAACACATAAGAGGCATGCTCTGGGAAAAAGGGGCGCTGTAATTGGCTGGGAAGCTACGGAAGCCCCGCCCCCTTCGCTCCATGTAAACAAACACAAACTGAGCATGCGTCACTGGAATAATGGAGGACTGTCTTTCCTACCCGGACTGATGATGTCTGTATTTCTACTCTACTGCCTGTAACTGGAGAATAAAACAACTGCTCTGGGTTTCAGCGTGTGTAAGTTAATGTTGGACACTTTAGGATGAGTTGGTTCGTGTTGAAGTGGAAGTAAAGAAAGTGACGGGCAGCAACAAGCCGTGTTTGCTGGTGTGTTAGCTGAGAGCGGGCAGCTGTCACAGCTCCGCTTCTTCTTCACGTTACGTTAACGTTACTTCACTGGTTTTGACACCGCCGCGCTCGTTGTGCGCAAACGCCGGCTAATTGACGTTTACGTGGTGATGTGGTCGCGTTTTTCTTTGTTGACCACACTTTATTTCGCGCGTCACAGAACAAGCTATATTGCAGTTAGCATTGTAGCTAGCGGACTAGCTCGATATTTTTTTCCCGAGAAGCGGCGCTGTCAGTGGGCCATGGGTTTTAACGGACACTCGGATCAGCCACTCAGAGCCTAAGGATCAGAATCATCCGGAAATATATCCAATCACAAGCGCCGGGGGGCGGATGCCGAGACAGCAGGGTTTTGTTGTAGTCCGTCAGGCAGAGTTTGAAGTGTTTTGGCTGTTCGCTCAAAGTTGAGAGTCAGGTTAACTGCAAATGAAAATAAGCTTTTAAAGCAGTAAACAGCTCCTCAATTAAAAAAGCGAAAAGTCATTTTGGAGATTTACGACTAGTATATTATGATTTCATATCAGAATCAGAATTACATTATTATTACAAAGGGTAGCTCAAGCTCCCCTGTTTCTAAAAACAAACAAAGAGCCTCAATGTAAAGGAAGAATACATAGAAAAATTATCTAGAAGTACAGTAATTTGGTTATATATGTGCAAGAGAAAACAAATTGGCTTTGAATATGTTTGTAGTTATTCATGTAGACAAGTCTAGAATAAATGTATAAAACATATGTAGAAAGTCAGGCTCGCATTTTGCATTGCTTTCAATGGGTAGATGAGTAGAAGTACAAAGTAACATTTAATTGAAATACTCAAGTAAAGCAAGAATAAATCAAAAGTGAACTGTCCCACACACCTCAAACTAAATTATAAATAGTTAGTGAATGCAAGCGTAATTGCAGCATAGTGTTTTTCATCAAGCTTCTTGTCTAATGTGGTGGAGGCTTAGGAAGGACTATCAGAAAAGTTGATAGTGGCTAGGGTTGCCACTATGATTGCATTAATTGATTAGTTCATCAGCACCTATGTTGTTAAAAGTACCAAACAAATTGACCATTTGATGCTTTTCATTGTCATATGATAGTGAATTAAATATATTTTTGACTAAAGTCATTATTCAATTAATAGGGAAAAGAATGACATGTTTTGTTAGTTGTAGCCACATATAAACAATAATAGTTTTTAAATGGCTATTTTAATGTTTTTCTACCATTCAGAGTCAGGGTAATATCAACAGTCCCACAATGACGACAGACACGCCGGCCCAGAGCGTGGGCTCCAAGATAATGACATTCACCCCATCCAAAGAGGAGTTCAAGGACTTCAGCCGATATATAGCCAACATGGAGTCACAAGGAGCACACAAAGCTGGAATGGCAAAGGTAAGTGGTGTTATATAAGCTATAGTTTTTTTGAGAAACTGTATATTGCACAGAACCTGAGGAAACTCAACTTCCCTGTTGTTTCTGCTCTGATCTTCTCTGCTCCTCTGTAGGTTATTCCCCCTAAAGGCTGGAAACCCAGGAAGACGTACGATGATATTGATGACCTGGTGATTCCTGCTCCCATCCAGCAGGTAGTGACGGGCCAGTCGGGTCTCTTCACACAGTACAACATTCAGAAGAAGCCGATGACCGTCCATGAGTTCCGCAAAACCTCCAACATGGACAAGTCAGTTTATGTAGTCTAAGAGAATTTGTGATTCCAAGAAACTGTGATTACTAAACAAGCAATTTCACAGGACTTCCAACAGAATTTCACCTAATGACGTAAAGCTGTTTCTCTTGGCAGGTTCTGTAATCCCCGATATGTGGACTTTGAGGAGCTGGAGAGGAAATTCTGGAAAAATCTGACCTTCAACCCCCCCCTTTATGGAGCTGATGTCAGTGGAACCCTCTATGATCCAGTGAGTGGTAAAACGACAAAAAAAAGACATTTTAGATTGAATCTTCAGCTTTAGTAAATAATGATTCATATTTTACATGATTTAATGAACCAACCAACTAATTAATTAATCGTTTCAATTTTATTAATCAACTTTCAAAAGTAGTCGGTGCAAATACAGATATCTATCAACTTACTTAATGTCATTGCGTTTTCCTGCTCCTCAGTTATGTTAAACGCAGAATCAGAATAGCTGTTGGTTGCAGCACTAATCGCTTCACAAACACTTTTTTCTTAAGCTCATAAATTTGACAGTTTTCTCTGAGAGTATTGATTTAAATGAACCTTTAAAAGTACAAACATTATTTGATCATCCATGGTGATGTAATGACACCAATTAAAATATTTGCCTTAATTGATTCAAAAGAAATTAAAGATATTATAATAAGGTTTTTTTTAAAACCTACAAAAAATGAAGAAGCCTAAAAACCAATAAAATTTAATAAGCGATTTCATTTTTTAACAGTTGTAAACTTGAAAACATGTAGAGCTACATCAATGAGTCAGTTAGTTAAAGATTCCATATTGACAATTACACTATTTGTAGAACTTTTTTTAATGTAGTCTCTGCTAATGTCCTTTTTCACAGGATGTGACCGAGTGGAACATTGGCTGTCTCAACACCATCCTGGACACTGTGGAGAACGAGAGTGGGATTAAGATCAAAGGAGTGAACACGCCGTACCTCTACTTCGGGATGTGGAAGAGCGCCTTCGCCTGGCACACGGAGGACATGGACCTGTACAGCATCAACTACCTGCACTTTGGAGAACCCAAGTCCTGGTACAGTCACTACAGACCCACATCTCTGCTGCTGCATCACATTAGTACAATGCTATTTTAGAGGGTTCAATCAGCATTATTTTACCGTACAAATTGAAACAAACATACTTTATATTTTGGGGCTGAGTGATATTAAAAAAAAAAGCCTGTCAA
This sequence comes from Eupleurogrammus muticus, assembly GCA_036785175.1. Taxonomy (NCBI): domain Eukaryota; kingdom Metazoa; phylum Chordata; class Actinopteri; order Scombriformes; family Trichiuridae; genus Eupleurogrammus; species Eupleurogrammus muticus. The sequence continues at coordinate 26,049,223 of JAYKQN010000006.1, read as the reverse complement.
TAAAAATAAGCTTACTTATTTAATCGATACTTATTTTTTAATTAATATTTTTCTTTCAAATATTTGGGGGGAATTTATGCTAAAACACTTACTTTTTAATATGTCAATGTAGTGTGGCAATATAGCTAGAACATTTGATAAAATATATATTTGTTATGATTAAACAATTTTTAATAAGGACCAGCAGGACCAAAAAAAGCGAAATGTGACCACTTTATGTTAAAGTTTATGAGCGGTTTGCCTGGTAAATGACTGTCTGTTTGATTCACTGATTGATCCATTATTAAGGGAAATATGATGTTTCTAAACAAAGAGGACCAACATTGGGTTGTTTTTTTTTAAGTAAACTATCACTATTGTTATTAAAATATTTAGTTATTGTATTTAACATTTACTAAACCTGTGCATTTTCTTAGCATGATTGTATTTGAACTGACTTGCAGAAGGAAGCTGGTAATCAGTAACTTTTCACATGTTCCAAAATTGATTCACTAACCTTGTGACATGCTGCAGTTAAAAAAAATATATATATATGATACTTGTGCTTTAGTTGAGTACTTGGATTTTTTTTGTCCTTGTATTGCTATTTTTTCTCTTGAATTGTATGTATATATATATATATATATATATATATATATATATATATATATATATATATATATATATATATATATATATATTACTTTTACCGCCCTGATGGTCCAGTCGCAGAAAATAACTAAGTAATGCTGCAATGATTAATCAATTAGCTGCCAACTATTATATTAATCAACAACTATTTTGATAATCAATAAATCAGTTTCAGTCATTTTTAAGAAGAAAAAACCCAAATTCTCTGGTTCCAGCTTTTCAAATGTGATTATTTTCTGGTTTCTTTAGTTCAATAGATCAAACAACTATCAAAAGAGTCATACGTTGCAGCTCTAGTTGGATTTTTATCAACTTATTTAATATCTTCATGCTTTTCAGGTATGTTGTTCCCCCTGAACACGGGAAAAGACTTGAACGACTTGCCAAGGGTATGTGATCAATCGCACTATTATTCTAATTCTATTCTTTGCACGCTACGAGTCACTTCAACTCTTCATACTCGGTGGTTTTAAATGGAAAGTAAATGAAACTATTCTTCATTGAAAGTACCTCGGAGACAATCACAATGCTATCACATCCTAGTTACTAATCTATCTGCTACATACCTTTCCTAATAATTATTTGGACATCTGTGTTTCCAGGTTTTTTTCCAGGGAATGCTCAGAGCTGTGAAGCCTTCCTGCGTCACAAGATGACTTTGATCTCCCCGTCCATCCTAAAGAAATATGGGATTCCTTTTGAGAAGGTCAGCTTTCCTTCACTCATGTTCAAGATTGTGACACAAAAACTGGGAGTGAAAACACACAGGAAAATCATCATAAGGATTGACTAGTGATAATGGGATTATGGGTGCATCTCAAACAATGAAAATATTGTAAAAGGTTTTGGGGTTTCATTATCTGTAAAACTTAATCCTCAAAATACAAGAAATAAAGAGGTCAGTGACAAATACATTTTAATAAGATGAGAAAGTCAAAAACGTTTTTGAAATACAGTTTTAAGAAGCGTTAATCATGTTTCTCATGTACATTTTTTTGTTTATGTTAGTTTTCTATTTTAAAAAAAAATTAATCACAGTTTTGTGTGTGTGTTTTTGTTTGGTTTTTTTCATTGGACACAAAAAATCAAATGG